>CAUYPK010072926.1:0-25511 GCA_963574355.1 Loris lydekkerianus | reverse complement strand
CTGAGTTATAAAAACATTAGAAAGTTGTAGGAAATACAGTAATTAAGAGGCTGAATATTTTTTCCATGACTTAGCAATTATGAATAGGGCTGCGATAAACATTCTGGTATAAATATCTTTGTTAAGATGTGATTTTTGGTCTTCTGGGTATATGCCCAGCAGAGGAATTACTGGATTGAATGGCAGATCTATTTTTAGATCTCTAAGTGTTCTCCATATGAAGATTCAGATTGTTAAGGTTATTCTTTATAAGTATAAGATTACAAGGTATAAAGAGGTAAATAGCATTTAGAGTCTATGTGTGTACATTTATCTCCCAGAGTCATAATTTTATAATCTCATTCACATCTAAAATATGTGTGGTTAAGATGTGAGTAAAAGCACGGAAGAGTAGAAAATAGGTCAAAGATAATAAGAAAAAAAAGCGGACAAATAAGAAAGGAAATACATTGTTTAAGACATTTAGAGCAATATTTTGTTTCTGATTCTTTATCAAAATCCTGAAGCAGTTTCTGAATATGTGTGTAATTGTATAAGCCTCTTTATTTTAGATAATTTTATTTTGACATTTTGAATTGAACCACCCATTAAAATATTATTTTAGTTGCTGAATTTATCAAATCATTTGAAACATATCCTATAGGGACATAGGCATACTTTCAAGAAATCTGTTCTGAGCCAGAAAATTGTAGTTTATTTCAACAAGACATTCACAAGTTCATTGCTGGATTTCAAAATGGTTCTACTGTGTTGCATTCACACAACTAGTCTATAAATGTACCCATTTAGTTCTGACACATTAAGGATACATCTGAGTTTGAAGGCCTCACTTGGTTGAGTTTTACAGGTGTCCATATTGTTCTGACTATGATGAAAGTTCACATTTGGGTCCTTGTTGGTATGTCTTTAATGTATCTTGAAAGAGTTCACAATTTCATTGTTCCATTTTTGCATCTTCTTTCACCCACTAATACATTAAAAGTGCCGTAGTAGGCTGTATAGTAGTGTAGGTATCTACTGGATGTTATTGTTTCACCCAAGATCTACACATCTTGCCGAACCAAACCTGGTGGGGCATTAGATATGTCTTAGAGTTGACTGTTGGAAGCAGTGAGAGCCCATGAGGAAACCCAAACAAGGGAGCTGAGGAGCACACACATCAGCAACAATCATCAGTGCTGCTTTTCTGAGACTGAGAATGCAACTTCAGAAAGGGCACTTGGGAATGATGTAAGAGAAAAGAAAATGGCCAGATCCACCAAACAAACCCTGATGACTGCTACAGTGACAGAGATCAGGTCCAGCTGGGTTATATCAGTATTTGTAGAATGTCCATCAGGGAAAAAAGAGCAGGAAAGCAACCAAATAATTTGTCATCACGACTGGAGCAATTAAGATCAGAAAAGAGAATGATAATAATAATCACACTGGGAAAGCAAGCATAAACTAGGACTAGGCTGGCCTGGGAAAACTGGAATTTATGATTCCCCCGGATAGCACTAACCCTGTTACTCCATTCAAAAGAGTCATATCTTAATATGAAAACCTGGCAAGTAAATGCATAATCTGTATAAGTTAGTAGAGAAATCTAAATTCAAGGGTGCTTTGGGAGCTGAGTGGGTCAATGTGACTAATGATATTTAGAGAAATAGTTTAAGTTGCTTATCATTGCAAAATAAATTGATTTAGAATGAGAAGCTCTCATCAACATAAATGAGGATACCCAGGAAAGCAAATAAGTAAGATATTCTTTCCATGTTCCACTCCTGGTGTATGTAGTATTAACTCGTTCTGGCCACTAGGGGACCACTTAGTACTTTGCATGTTGCGTTCAACTGTTTATATCCTTCTGTACATTCTACGTATACTAAGGAAAGATAAGCTGCTAATAACATCAGAGTCCTGTGATATCTGTTGCCTATACTGTATGTGCTTGTAATTGATTAGATGATATTCTTCTCTAATGGCGTCAAATGAGTTACTCTGGTCTTTTCCAACTCCATGACTCCTCAGATGTGTTTGAAACAGTTGGTACAACATGCCCCGGTCCCGGGGCAGGGCTGCGCACTCAGTAAGAACTTAATCTTTTTTTTTTTTTTTTAATTAAAAAACAGCCATATCTGGAACTTCCCTGACCCTGCTCTAAATGTCAAATTCTCAATTCAGTTAATAATTTGAGCCCTGGGGATGACAACATAAAACTAAATAAAAATTGTACATGCCTACTCAGTATCAGTTATGATTGATTGATTGATTGAAAGATATTGTAATCCTACAATTAAGAAAATGATATTTTTCTTCATATTAGCCAAGAATTAATAACAAATTCAATTTGACAGGGGTTGAAATTTGAATTACTAATTAATGTAGATGGGGGCAGAGGTGAACCATGTATTACTGTCCAAAGTCCAAATACGTTCCCTTGTGGCACAGTGTCAGGGAGAAAAGTGATCACTTTGTTCTAGTCATGATGTCACCAAGTCCTGGCTTCCAGGCAGAAGTTTGCCACTGTGCAGACAGGAAGTCCCACATTGGCAGAGAGAAGTTTTATGTCCCACAAACACAAACAGTTAAAGCTGAATATTAGGCATCTCCAAGAGGAAAAGCTCATCAGTAACGTTGCCAAATTTCCTTGTCATTACTGTTTTCATCAGTTTTCTGCTCCCTCCATTTTTTTTTTTTTTTTAGAGACAGTGTCTCACTTTGTCCCCCTCAATAGAGTGCTGTAACTTCACAGCTCACAGCAACCTCCAGCTCTTGGGCTTAGGCGATTCCCTTGCCTCAGCCTCCCTAGTAGCTGGGACTACAGGTGCCCGCCACAATATCCGGGTATTTTGTTGCAGTTTGGCCAGGCGGGGGGTTCGAACCTGCCACCCTCGGTTCATGGCGCCAGCGCCCTACTCACTGAGCCACAGACACCGCCTCCTGTTCTCTCCCCTCTCAGTACGTGTTCATTTCTTATGCAGCACCATTCATCTATTTATTCGGTTTCCTTTTCTCCTACTAAGGTATCAGTTTCTACTCTAAGGGGCCTATAGGCTTATTTTGAAATGTGTAGTCTTTGCTAATTCTTAAGATAAAATATAAATTTTAGTCTCACAATGGAAGTAAGAAAAGAGGGAGGGGAGGGAGAAATGGAGGGAAGGAGTACAGGAGCCACTATTAGCTTCTTACCAAATCATACACATTTTTCTGAGTGTCTCTCTCTCTCTCCCTCCCTCCCTTTAATGATGTAAGTTAACATAAAATAAAGAGTAAATATTTAAAGTGTACAATTGGGAATGTTGACATATGTATGTACCTGTGAAACAAGATGGTAAGGCTATTTGGGTCCATCTCAGAGCAAAGACAAAGGGGCAGCTTCCCAATGCAGGGTTGGGGTTAATTTTTTTCTTTATCAGAAATAGATGTTGGATTTTATCAAATAGTTGTTCTTCACCTAATGAGATGATCATTAGGATTTCTTTTTTAATTTTCAAATGTTAAAGCAATTTTATATTCCTGGGATCAACCCTGCCTAGTCATGATGTTTTTAATTGTCCCACTTCCTATATATATATGAAGGACAATTAAGTTTTCAAACTCATCCTAGAAAAAGTGCTGTATACCTCATTGCTGAATATCACCATGATCACCTTCAAAGTGCTCCCCTTGGCCATCTGGTGCCAGCAATGATATTCAGCAATGAATTATGTAGAACTTTTTCGGGGAAGAGTTTGAGAACTTATTTGTCAGACTTCATACCACCACAGCTCTGACGACCATTCCAGAAAAAGAGTTCCAAAATTGCTTTGAAGGATGAACTAAACACTGTGGCCTCAGTTGGGAGCTTCCCAAGGGGAGTGCCTAGAACAAGACCACAGTGATATTCACCAGAGGGGCATGTCGTACTTTTTCTAGGATGAGTTTAAGAACATTTTAAAAAAGAAAAAAAATGTATAAAAATTATAATATTCAAGTTGAATTTGATGTCTGCAATTATGAGAGATACAAGATAATAAGAGTTATTGGTATAAATTGAGTATTACAATTTTAATACAGGCTTTTCCTTTCTTTAAATGTGCGTGCATTTTCTGACACCCTCTGTATATATGTACATAGCTGAATTAGATTGTCTAAAATGTAGTTTAGAATTTTGGAGTTTATACTCTTGAAGAATATTGGTCTATAGTTTTCATTTTTTGCAAAGCCTGCCAGAATGTGGTATCAGGCTAATTCTGGTCTCATAAAATGAGTTGACAAGTAATTTCTCCATTTCGGGGGTAGGGGGGGAATTAACATGTACACATGTAAGCAGAGAGAGAGAGACAGAGAGAGAATATTCTTGTTTTTTGGAGCTATTCAAAATAAATTCAATTTCCATATTTAAAAACCATTATTTTACATCCTCCTTTTGTTTCACTTATTTCTAACGTTAGATACTCTCTAGAACCTTGACTTAGGAGGACTTATGATCCTTGTTTTGCAAAGTGACAAATCCTTTTTAAAACAATACTATGAGAAGACATCCCTAGTAATATTTTCTTATCATTGCATTCAACAGTGAAACTTTCACATTCCTTACCCCTGCCACTTGGCTTTTATTAATGCAGCCAGAGATTGCTTTAATACAAACACAACACTTCTCCACCAGCACTGCCATAATGCCGTGTTACTATGTTTCAACTCAAGGCAAAAGAAGGCCCAAATGGAAAGACTCTGTTCCACTCCTTGGAGAAAACTTGTTTAAAAGATTGTCTTGTTATAAAAAAAAAAAAAAAGAAAAAAGAAAAAAAAAAAGAAACTATTATTTACTGTCCTGAGAGTAGCAGACATACCTTGAGGTGACTGGTAATACCTGTCTCCCAATTATAGGCCTTTGTCCCAATATGAAGTGTAGCAATTTAGATAAGAATCCCTGGGTTAATTTTATCTAATTTTATCTAAAGTACATTGACATATTGATAGAAATGTACTCTAAAGAAATTTAACAGGATAACTGATAAATACAGTGGAACCTTCATAGCTGACCACCTCCCTATATTGACCACCTCTTTAAGTTAACCTAATTTTCATAGACCAGACATGCACCACATGCGTGTATCGGTACAAAAGGCCTAGTTCCTTATGCTGACCACCTCTGTACTTTGACCAGTATATTACAGTCACTTGGATAGTCAACTTACAGAGATTTTACTATGGTAGAAAATATATAAATTTTTGCAGCATAAATGATGATGTAAATAATACCTCATGAGCAAAAAATAAACAAGCAAACGCTTAAAAATGGTAACGGATCTGTAGAATATTTTTTTCAGAGACATACAAAGTAGTGAACAGCTACTAGGAAAAGGAGTTCAAAAATACTTATCACCAGAAAAAGCCAAATTAAACCCCACGGTAAGCTATCACCTCACACCTGTTAGGGTGGCTGCTATTTAAAAAAAAAAAAAAAAAAAAAAAAAGACAACAGATTAAATAATGTGAGTAAGAATGTGTAGGAAAGGGAACCCTGTACACTGTTGGTGAGAATGCAAATTGGTACAGATATCCTGGAAAACAATATGATAGTTCCCCTCGCCCCCTAAAATTAAAAACAGAACTATCATCCAGCAATCCAACTTCTGGGTATATATCCAAAGGCAATGAAATCTGTATTTCTTCAAAGAGGCATATGGACCCCTATGTTCATTGCAGCATTATTCACAATAGCCAAGCCATCCAATTGACGTAAGTGTTTATCAATGGATTAATGAAGAAAATGTGAGAAATAGATATACCTATACATAACCCATGGAATATTATTCAACCATAAGAGAAGGAAATCCTGCCATTTATGAGAGGATAGATGACCCTGGAGGCCATTATGCTAAGTGATATAAGCCAGATACAGAAATATAAATACTGTATGATCTCTCTTATATGTAGAGCCTAAAAAGGTCAAACTCGTAGAAACAGAGAGTAGAATGGTGGTTTTCAGGGGATGAGGGATGGGAGATGTTGGTACAAGGGTATAAACTTTCAGTTATAAGGTGAAAAAATTCTGGGAAATAGGGAGATGTTGGTAAAAGGGTATGTACTTTCAGTTATAAGGTGAACAAACTCTTGGAATCTGCCATGTAACACAGGTGGTAATGGATGTATTATTAACTAATTTGATTTAATAATCCTTACACAATGTATACACACATCAAACCAATATGCATTGTATGTATCAAATATATACAATGTTGATCAATGAAATATTTTAAAGTAACAAATAAAATTGAAGATACAATATTTTTAAAGTAAAAAAATGTAAAAAAAACCCATGAATGAATGAATAAGTGCTGTGATCATCTAGGATAAAGGGACAAAGAAACAGATGGTGCCTAATTATCAAATGAGGATAATTCGAGGAGGCTTTACATACAAAGCACTGTTTACAAAGCCATGAGCAAGCCGTAGAGGAACTATAAGGCCTGGTGCAGAGTTACTGGGGTGATAGAAGCAGAGCTTTCGTTACCCCTAGACCTGAAGGACAAGGGGAGGAAAGACACAGAGAGCAGGGAGTAGGGAGGTAGAGACTAGATCTGAAAGGATAAACCGGGGGTAGTCAGTACAAATTGGCTATGAGCCAGGCTCAGCAGCAACGAACTCTGGAAAAGAAACAGTTGCTACAAGAGCAGCCTGAGTTCACCCTACCTTCTTCCCCTGCTACCCTTATTTACCCTTCACCTTTGGGCCCTGTATCCCAAAAAAAAGGTTAGAGGCAGTTAAATCAGGTCGAGGTCCAATATCACCAGCTCATTAATGAAGAACCTAACTATTATTCTTCACCGCCCTCCATAGCACCAATGACGGGTAAGATTCCCAAAGTGGGGACAACCTAAGACAGGATATGGAGAGTCTGCATGGTGGATTACATTCATAGTACCCAAAGACGGGTAAGATCACTCTGCATCCACTCAACCTAAGACAGGGACCAAACCATTGATGTTTGTATCCCCATGATGGGTAAGACTGAAACTGCAAGAGCAGGCAACCTAAGACCGGGGCTATGTTTTTCCACCATACAAAAAACAAAAGAGGGAATTGTTGGGCCCTGCCATGTGCCTAAGGCCTAGTGCAACTTCCCGAGCCTGACTAGAAGTAGATCCATTGAGCTACTTCCGCGTAGCAACGACTCAGCAAGGCCCGGCCTGAAACTGCCTCTACCTAGATACAGCCAATGTGGTACAATGCCACTGGCCCAACCCTGTCACGCACCTTTTCCCCCGCCTTCTTTCCCTGCCCCTTCTCCACAATAAAAAAATTAATTAATTAATTAATTTAAAAAAAAAAAGAAATGTGCTCTACTTGTTTGTCTATGTGGTGGTAAGGGTAGGATTAATAATGTCTCAAGGGAACATAGAGGCTCAGCTTTCCAGTGGTGAGGACAAGCTTAATTTCCTATGAATAGAAGTAGGGGAATTAAACTGTAATAGGGTACATATAAGTTAAATACAGGGATGAACTTTCTCCAGGGGCCATTGGAAACAGCATCATTCTCCTGGCTTAGGATATTAAGAAGGGGCAAAGATCACATGCTAGCAGTCCTATAAAAAGGCTCCAGGAGCTGGCCTCAATCCTTCTGTTCATATCTACTCTCCCCCTACTTTAAGAGAGGCTGGGAAGTATAATATCCATCATACATATACAGGAAGCATTGTCAAATTAAAAACAACATTTAACTTTCTTTGTTAACCTACTTGCATAGATATGTTGAAGGAATGCAGGGAATTTCACTGCAAACATGGCGCCCTGGTATAATGAGGAAGTTGAATTAAAGACTCCTAGAGATCAAGAAGTGTTAGCAGAGACTTTTCCCCTGTTTACATAAAGACAGCACAGACCTGCCAACAAGAACAACTGTTCTTCTTTTTTTTTTTGAGACAGAGTCTCACTTTGTCACCATTGGTAGAATGCCGTGGTGTCACAGCTTACAGCAACCTCAAACTCTTGGGCTCAAGTGATCCTCTTGCTGTAGCCTCTCAAGTAGCTGGGACCACAGGTGCCTGCCACAAGGCCCAACTACTTTTTTTTTTTTTTTTTTTTTTTTTGCAGTTTTTGGCTGGGGCTGGGTTTGAACCTGCCACCTCCAACAGATGGGACCGGCGCCCTACTCCTTTGAGCCACTGGCGCTGCCCAGGCCCAACTATTTTTAGAGATGTGGTCTTGCTTTTGCTCAGGCTAGTCTCGAACTCATGAGCTCAAGCACCTCGGCCTCCCAAAGTGTTGGGATTACAGGCATGAGCCACTGTGCCCAGCCATTCTTTTTCTTCTCCCAATGATCTTATTATCCATTGCAGAAAAGAAGACCAAGAATGCACCCACACCTGAACAGACCTTTTCACAAGATACTGTTTGGCTCCAAGGATAATTCAAATTCCAAAGAGAACTATTTACAAACCAATCTCTGTCCCCCAATCCAACAATTCATCCTAGTAATCATTTATTGCCCCTTAATAGATTCCTCTTTTCTCCTTCCTGTAACCTCTGGCAGGAGGGAAACCCTCATTTTCTTCTATAACCTCAACATGGCATATAAACTTCTGAACTCCACTGAGTGATTGGATAATAACTGTGATTCTCCCCATGTACATGGTGATAATAAATTTATATGTCTTTTCTCTTATCTACCTTTTGTGAGTTGATTTTCTTCAGTGAACCTTCTGGGTGCAAAGAGAAAGATTTCCTTTTGCCATCATATGTTATTAATATGTGTTCAACATTGTATGGAGAGTTGTAACCACTGCATAACAGGCACTGAGCCTGTTATGAACTCTTACCAGATCTTTAACTATGGCCATTTATTATTATTATTATTTTGGAGACAGAGTCTCACTATGTTGCTCTTGGTAGAGTGCCACGAGTCATAGCTCACAGCAACCTCGAACTCTTGGGCTTAAGCGATTCTCTTGCCTGAGCCTCCCAAGTAGCTGAGAGTACGGCTCCAGCTACAATACCCAGCTATTAACCATGGCCATTTTAAGTCTTCTTGTCCTCAGTTAATTGCTTTATCTTGATGTTTTGTTCTTTTTTTTTTCTGAAAACTCTTTGCAACTCTTAAAGTGTTGTACTTTCAAAGCAGTTCATGGACAGGATATGAGAAATAAAAATAAAATCTTTAGCCCCCCATGACTGAACAGACATCTCCTTGGAGAAGGGAGTCTCAGAGAAACCTTAAAAACTGAGTTCTGGGCCATGACTGGATAGAAGGTTAGATACACATCGTTACACCCCCTCCCTCACCACTGGCCATTAGGTCTTCTTTCCTAAGGGTTAAACAGAAATCAGTTCTTTAGAAAGACTGACTCCACCAATGATTTAAACCAACCACCCAAAGCTGCCTTTCCTTTTTGTGGTTTTGACACAGTAACTAAGCGGGATTCTTTCCTGACAAGAGACCACTAACCACAGAATTGTGCTGGCTAGCCTATGGTGGATGTGTGCTGATTCCCATTGTGTCTCTGCTTCATTTTTTGATGTATAAGGCCTGATCTGTTTAAATGTTAAGTCTCCATTATAAGGTGACTACGAGGTGAGGTGTTATATACACGTTAGCCTACTACACATGTATGCACCGCTCCTTCATGAGTATCCATAGCTCTTCCTATAACCTGTTGAATGAGAAATCGCTATTTTTGCTAAACTTTTATGTGATCAAGCAAAGACTAAACTTATTTGGAAAATAAATTGATCTTACTATGATTTATCTTTGGTAGAAATGGGAACTAGTGTGAGAAAAAAATTATGTTTCAGAAGAAAACTATAGCATACCTGCTATTATATTCTAACCCTGAGTTTTTATTATTTACCTACAATTTGGACTGAATCCTGAATTCTTTCCTGGCTATAGGTCTCCAAACTAATGTTTCCAAATTTTTCTCCCATTTTTCTGACTTGGACTCACTGAAATTAAAACTATCTTTTTCCTTAGGTCCCATAAGCTGAAGCTATTCAACTTGACTTTGAGGAAAAAACACCACAATACCTTATATTGGACACACAAATTACAATATAAAAAAATCTGTCAGCATTCTCAGCTAACTGCCCTCCAGATTTCGGAAGGACTAGATTTTATATTGTTCCAGACATTGACCTTTGTTTTTCCTCTGTTTCCATAAAATCATCTTGTTAAAGATCTGTTTTCCTGCATCATTTATAGAGGCCTAACTTTGAGATTCCATTTGCAGCACGTCTTTTAAAATGAGACACAACTATTTGAACTGGTCTATTCCCAGAAACTAGTATTAATATAATGGGATCTTTTGCCACTTAATTACTGACCAGATTTCTCTCTTCATAGTCATCAGCTCAGTTTATAATGTGTGATTCTTCTCAGGAAGCTTTAGACAGGGAAAATGAAGACCAGACAATTTCACCCCCAAATATAGCGCCCCGGTATGCTAATTATTTTAAATTAAAGACCGTTGGAGACCAGTAGGTGCTGAAGAAGCTTTACTCTGATAATCTCTTATTTGCCTAAAGTCAGGGACCTGCCAAAGACGAAAACTGTTACTTGTGGTCTCCTCTTTGAGTTTTCATTAATTGAACTCATATTGTGGAAAGAAAGAGATGGACTTCTGTCAACACATCTGAAAAGACTTTTGTCACAAACCAATGTCTGATTTGCAGACTCAAGAGACTTTGTCTTAGGGCATTATATGTTCTCAAACCCCACTGAATTCCCCTAAATCCACTTGCTGTCTCCCAAATTGACACGTTTCCCCCCATCTTTTCTTCCCTATGAAAAAAAAAGCTGTCTATGCATGTGTACCCAATGGGTTAGTGGGTAACCATTCTCCTATAATTCCCTTAAGCTCTGCATGTTAGCATAAATTTTGTATGTATTTTCTTCTATTAATCTGAATTTTTTTTTTTTTTTAAAGACAGTCTCACTATGTCCCCCTTGGTAGAGTGCCATAACATCACAGCTCACAGCAACCTCAAACTCTTGGACTTATGTGATTCTCTTGCCTCAGCCTCCCAAGTAGCTAGGACTACAGGCGCCCACCACAATGCCTGGCTATTTTTTGTTGTTGTTGCTGTTGTTATTGTTGTCATTGGTGTTTAGCAGCCCTTGACCAGGTTCGAACCCCTCAGCCCCAGTGTATGTGGCCGTAGCTCCTAACCATGGAGCTATGGGGTGCTGAGCCCAATTTGTCTCTTATTTCAGTGAACCTTCAGAGGGTGAAGGGGAAAATTTCCCTTGGCTCCTACAGTGGAAAAAGTGGACTCTCGCACACTGTTGATGGGGCTGCTTTGGCAGTTTCTGTTCAATTGCATGTACCTACTAACACTCTATGACCCTAACATGTTTCCCTATTTCATCCTTGTCCTCATGGCCTATTTATAATACAGAGTAATCCCTTTAAAACCAAAATCTGGTCTCATTTCTCGTGTGCTCCTAACCCCTCTCCATCCCTTGAAGAGAAAATTGGCTGTGAGACCCTTGCATGCTTTGCTCCTCCCCACCACACCAACCTGGTAACTGAAATGGAAGCTCAAAAACGCTTCTGTGCACTGGAGCGACTCCTTTCAAAAAGCAGCCTTCGGCTGGACACCAGCCACATATACCAGAGCTGGTGGGTTCGAATCCAGCCTAGGCCTGCCAAACAACAATGACCACTACAACCAAAAAATAGCCGGTGCCGGGGCATTGTGGTGGGCACCTGTAGTCCCAGTGACTTGGGAGGTTGGGGCAGGAGAATCGCTTAAGTCTAGGAACTGGAGGTTGCTGTGAGCTGTGATGCTACAGCACTCTAACAAGGGTGACAATTTGAGGCTCTGTCTCAAAAAAAAAAAAAAACAAAAAAGAAAAAAACAGCCTTCCCTTCACACAGCCTGCAGCCAAGAAAGAGTCCACCTTCTAGCTTTGCTGTTTCTCAGAAACTCTAAGCAATGCTCAGCTCAGCTCCTTTGACCTCTCTGTTACCCCTTCTCAGGACACCCCCAGATATCTGCAGGCCTTGCTCCTTTACCTCCCTCTGACCTTGACTCAAAGGTCATGTTCTCAATGCAGCTTTTCTTGACATTCCTAAATATTAACCTGACATTGAGACCCCTTCCTCATCCTACTCCATGCCCTGTTTATTTCCTCCTTTGCACTCACTGCCTTCCCGTTTGTCTTACATTTTTCTTATCATCCAGCTCCCTACCAGCATGGCAGGACTTTGATGTTCCATTAGCTGCTGCTTCCCCAAGACTTGAGAGGCAGAACAGATTCAGGAAGCTGTTGTTGAATGAATGAAGAAGGTTCAGATGAAGTTTTGCTTCTCCTTGAAACTTCTTCAACATCACAGCCTTTATTAATTCCCTTCCTTGAGCCCCAAAGAGTTTGTTTTTCTTGCATTTCTTCCTGCTTGTTAGTTACAGCCCTCCCCACCCCCACAATTGCCTATGAGCTCCTCAAGGGCAGGGGCCATGTCTTTGCTTACCCTGGCATAAAGCACAGCCGGTGCCATCTCCTGGATACCCAGGAAGTGCTTCATTCTGGTTTTTGGAAGAGGATGGGAGGCAGGCACCACCTTGTTATAGGGGAGAAAGAGTAATATATTTTCCTCACCAATAGATAAGTCCGTGGCTGAGACCCTTAAAACACAAGACAGATTAAACAAAACCGTAACAAATTTATTTAATAAAACTTTTATGTGACGCAGGAACCTTCAGAAATGAAGGCCTAAAGAAACGAAGAAATCTGTGTATATGTATGTTTAATGTATTATTGGAGGACAAAAGGACATTGTCTAATGGGAATAAGCTCTGGGGGGAACTTATCAAGGACTATTGGCTCCCATTCTTCTTGGCATCACTGTGTAACATTTCTTCCCTCTGGGTGGAGGGCAGGACATTTGTCACATGCTTTTCTAGGTACCTTTTAAGGCACTTTGCTCCTAACTTCATTGAATCCTCATAACAATCTAATGAGGTATACAACATACCCTCATTTCACAGATGAGGAAACCGAGACACAGACAAGTCACTAACTTGCCCAGGTTCACATGGGAGGAGAATTCACATTCGAGCCCACACAGCCTACTCCACAGCCCCTACTCTAACTCTACCCCTGTCCCTAAGAAGGCAAAGAAAGTCTGGGCAGGGCAAACTGTGGGATGGGCTTTCAAGGCCATCTAATCTAGCTACTGAGACAGGCAAGGTGAGGTCTTCAGGGGAGAAGGGAGGAAACAGGTCAGAGAGTGACCTTCCTAGGTTTTATGGCCTGGAACAGAGTAGAAGGGTGGGAGAAAGGTGGAAGTGGTCTTTCGGCTTCTGCTGTTGGCTCAGTTTCCAAGATGCCACACTTTGGTGTAGTATTTCCTGTACCCTGTCATTGTGAAAGCTCACACCATTTAGATGGACAGTTGCCCTTTTGCTCAAAGCCTTGGATGCATTTGTTGAGAAAGTCCCTGGATATAGGACAGAGACACCGTCAATCATTTCTGTAGAAAAGATTCTTAAATAAAGAAGAAATTGAAAAGGGAAAGTCAATAGTATCAGGGAGATCATTGCTCTGTGCCACCTGTTCCTCCCTTAGCTAAAGTGGTTTTTGATTGAACTGGCCTCTCTCAGAGCTGGAGCAGAAGCTAATGGAAAGCTGTTTTTCTTTCTTTGCAAGGAGCAGTGTTAAGTAGAACAGTGAGAGTTTGGCTGTCGGCTCTACATTTAAAAGTAGCCTTGGAGATGAATGTGCAACAATTATCCTGTGGCCAGAGTCCTTTTATGGAAGGATAAACCCAAGATTGGTGGTTAATACTGAAACCCACGGAGCCCTGCCCTGAAACCAGAGGAATTCATCCTGATACTATGCTATTTCCAGCTCAAGACCAACTTCCAGTAGGGCCTGTGCTTTCAAAATGGAAAGAAAATTAGAGTGTTCTCTTTTTGAGGGGATGGTGGTAATGTTTTTAAAAGTAGTTAAGCTGATAAGAAAGCATCATGGGGTAGAAAGAAAATTCTCATGTTCCAGTTCAGAATCCTGTCACTCCCCAGCTGTATGCTATAAGCCATGCAGCTTCTGAGAGCCTCCGTTTCTTCTCCTATAAGTGTAGGCAATGATTTCTATCCAACTCCTGGGACTATCGTGTCAATTACATTAGTTTGTTTGTGTGAAATGCACAGTGGAAGTAGAAAGCGCTCTACTAATGTTGGGTTTAGCATTATTTAGCAAAGGTACATTATGCCCACTGTCTGCTCCAGGAGCCCTAGCCTCATTGGGAAGAAAACAGGGACAAGGGAATGACAAGGTACAGCCCAGTGTGAGCTAGGGCCACACTGCCCCCTTAGGCGCTAGATAAGATGGCCTTGAACTCCCATCCCACAGTTTGCTCTGCCCAGAATTTCTTTGCCTTTTTAGGGACAGGGGCAGAGTTTATGATCTCACTGCAACAGGGCTGAAGTTGGGGGCCTCAGACACACCAGTGATCAGGGTAGGGGCAGCTTTGCACCCGTTTGGACCTCCACTGAGCCTCTAAGGCGGCCTTGGGAGAGAAGGCCCAATGTACCCTTCTTTTGCTCTGCCTTTCTGGGTTGGCCTTACCCCTAGACAAGTCCCTATGTGCCTCCTGGAAAGATCCTGTATTGGTCTCCCAGTGCTGCTGTACAGCCACTTGTTGGCTTAAAATAACACAATCTATTCTCTTACATTTCTAGAGATCAGAAGTCTACAGTCATCCTTAAAAGGGCAAAATCAAGGGTGGTGCCTGTAGCTCAGTGGGCAGGACGCCGGCCATGTACACTGAGGCTGGAGCGTTCAAACCTGGCCTGGACCTGCTAAACTAGAATGACAACTGCAACCAAAAAATAGCCAGGTGTTGTGACGGGTGCCTGTAGTCCCAGCTACTTGGGAGGCTGAGGCAAGAGAATCGCTTAAGCCTAAAAGTTTGAAGTTGCTGTGATCTGTGATGCTATGGCTCTCTACCCAGGGTGATAGCTTGAGACTCTGTCTCAAAACAAACAAAGGACAAAATCAAGGCAGTGGCAGGATTACATGCTTCTAGAGGCTGAGGGAAGAATATGGCTCCTTGCTTTTCCAGCTTCCGAAGGCTGCCTATGCTCCCTGGCCCGTGACCTCTACCCTGCATCACTCTAACCTCTTGCTCTGTCAGCACACCTTCCACCTCCCTTCTCTAAGAGAACTTACAATTATATTTAGGGAACTCTGATGACCAGCATCTCCTCCACCTCTCACCACTGTCTCAAGATCATTAAGTCCCATCTGTAAAATCCCCTTTGCAGGCATACCCTCACAGGCTCCAGGAATTAGGATGTGGCTATCTTTGGGGGCCATTAGTCAACCTACCACAGATCCCCTCCTTAGAAACAGCCTCAAACCCATCTCTTGCCTTTTGACATCCCAACAATGAGATGTGGGGACAGTATGTAAATGTAGATCTCACTTTACAGTTTGGGAGTTGGACTACACCAGGCAGTTTGTTTGAGGGGGCCAAGCTAGCAAACAGGGAAAGCTAGCATCCCTCCAAACCCTGAGAACTGGTCTCGAGAAAGGAGCTGGGGCATAACCACAAGAAAGTCCTTTCCCAGCTGCTGCAGATTCAAGGTCAATGGATAACTTGCAAGGGCAGGGGTCACACCTCTTCTTGAGTGTCTTCCCTGTTTCCATTGCTCATCCCTGCTCTGCAGAGGGTGACCTTGGACAAGTCACTAAATCGCATGAGTCTCTTGCTGCCTGGAGCACATCGTCTCTGGGAGGACTTCACAGAAGCTCCAGGGTTTAGAATCCAGGATCATGATACATGGTCCAGTCTTAGGGTGATCTGGACAGAGAGAGGAGCCTCCCAAGGAGTCATAGACTCAGCTTCCAAGAACAGAAGCTTCCAGCCTGTCCTGGCAGTGTCTGGTTTCAGAGCTGGAAGCAGAGATCAATGTTAGGAGTCACAAGAACTAGGAAATTCAGGTTTGAGTTTCAGGTCTACTCCCTCTTGTTCTGTGACCTGGGAAATGTTGCTTGTAACATTTGGCGGGGTTCAAGACATATCACCCCCAAATCTGAAGAAATTTGAGAAAATGACAGAAACAGAAAGGTCACTCTTACTTACCCTCACTTTTTCCCCCTGAACTGAGTTATAAAATCGAAGGAGAATTTTCTGACCTTTCCTTAAACCAAGTCATAAGACCCAAATGTGCGAAATGCTCCTTGATACCTGGAGGAAAGGAACATCCCTGTATCTGAAGGCAAAGAGACTCACAGAGCAATGTGAATGAACAGGCCTTCCTTAGTTGCCCCCAGTTAATTACCATTACCTCACACTCAATTTGCGCTTCACATTTCTCCCCTACTATCCACGCTTCATTAAATGCGGCATAAAAATACACAGGTTTAACCTATTCCTTGGGTCTTCATTTCCTTGTGAAGGCTCTCATGTCGCATAAAACTAATGTCAAATAAATTTGTATGCTTTTCTCTTGTTAATCTGTCTTTTGTTAGAGTGGCCTCAGCCATGAGCCTAAGATGAATAGAGGAAAAGATATTTTTCCTTCCCTATAGTTTCTGGCACCCTACGAGGGACAGCTGAGACACCCCACTTGCTCCAGAGCCTGCAGATGACAGCCAGGGGAAACTGACAAAGGCCAGCAGAAGGTAGGAATCCTTACCACATTCCTCTCCTGGATCTCTGTCTGTAGAATCTCTGTACTGTAGAGAGGGAGATAAAAACTTATCCTTGTTCTTTCGTTTCCAAATTCAGATTAGCAGGAGAAAAATATTTGTTTGGATCATGGTTCTTGTTAAAATGTGGTTTTGAGGTATCCATTAGTAATTGATCTTTTTCCTCTTAGGGCCTGACATTTTTTTCCTGTTTGTCTCATTTCGTGCCTTGAGAACTTGGCTTGGCTTCTCATCCACTTTGGTTAAGCCTCCCATCCCCCCTAAACAGGCATTTCTATGGAAACAAAAGAAAAATGAACATTAATGATTAGAACAGACTATAAAAGCCAGTTTCTGCGCCCCAAGGGAGCTCGTGAAGAAGATTACTAGAGAGGGCTTGAAGCATCTTTTGTACATTGAATGTCCCTGGTGATAACTTGTGGTGTTCGGTTGAACTTCATTGATTGATTGATTTTGAGGCAGAGTCTCACTATGTCACCCTCAGTAGAGTGCCGTGCCTTCATCATAGCTCACAGCAATCTCTAACTGTTAGGCTCAAGTGATCCTCTAACTTCAACTTCCTGAGTAGCTGAGACTATAGGCACCTGCCACAGACACCCAGCTAGGTTTTTTTTTTTAATTTATTTCTACTTTTAGTGGAGGTGGGCCCTTACTCTTGCTCAGGCTGGTCTTGAACTTCTGAGTTCAAGCAATCCACTTGCCTCGGCCTCCCAGAGTGCCAGGATGACAGATGTCAGCCACCACACCTGGCCTTGGAAGTGTATTTTTAAAAAGCTCCTCCAAGCTAGAACACCAAGCTAAAGACTCATTGTCAGATTCTGTCAGGTCCCCAAAGTATCCTGAAGTTCTTGAGCCTGGCTTCCTCATCTAGGCCCTGCGTAAGACAACTATGGATGATTTTTTTCCCCAAGCGGCTTTTTTGGCTCCAGAAAGCCAGTTGAAGTTCTTTAACACTATCTAGTGCTATCTGATTCTATGCACATCATTCTCAAATATGCCTTTCCAGTGAAAGCCTTGGAAATATAGCCAATATTTCCAATTATGTCCTGTCACAAGGAGCATATGTTTTGTTTAATTTATGCAAATAACTATATTGCCACAAAAATAAAAGCATTTGATAAGAGTTTCTGAATTCTCAGTCTCAGCACCTATAGCTCAGTGATTACAGTGCCAGCCACATACACCAGGACTGATGGGTTCAAGCCCAGCCCAAGCCTGCTAAACAACAACGACAATTACAATTAAAAAAAAAAAAAAATAGATGAGCATTGTGGCAGGTGCCTATAGTCCCAGCTACTTGGGAGGCTGAAGAAAGAGAATTGCTTAAGCCCAAGAGGTTGCTGTGAGCTGTGATGCCACAGCACTCTACCAAGGATGACATAGTGAGACTCTTTCTCAAAAAAAAAAAAAAAGAAGAATAGTTTCTAAATTCCGGAAGAACAAGGTCAGAAGGAAAGGATAAATATTTCAGTTTTTATCTACCCAATTACTGTAGCTGAAGGTTAAAAAGAGGCCAGTCATGGGAGCTCACACCTGTAATACCAGCACATTGAGAGGCCAAGGCAGGAGGATCACTTGAGGCCAGGAGTTCTAGGCCAGCCTAGGCAATATAGCAAGACCCCATCTTTATATGAAGTAAAAAAATTTAGCTGGGTATGGTGGTCTGCACCTATAGTTCTAGCTACTTGAGAAGCTGAGGTGGGAGGATTGCTTGAGCCCAGGAGTTTGAGGTTACTATGAGTTATGATCATGCCACTGCACTCTAGTCTGTGTGACACTGAGATGCTGTCTCTAAAACAGAAAAAAGGACTCAGTGCCTGTGGCTCAAAGGGCTAAGGCACCAGCCATATACACCTGAGATGGAGAGTTCGAATCCAGCCCAGCCCACCAAACAATGATGGCTGCAACCAAAAAATAGCCAGGCATTATGGCAGGCACCTGTAGTCCCAGTTACTTGGGAGGTGGAGGCAGGAGAATCGCTTGAGCCCAGGAGTTGGAGGTTACTGTGATGCCACGACCCTCTCTACCCAGAGTGACAGCTTGAGGCTCTGTCTCAAAAAAAAAAAAAAAAAAATATGCCAGGCGCAGTGGTTCACACCTGTAAACCTACCACTCTGGGAGGCCGAGGCCGGTGGATTGCTTGAGCTCACGGGTTTGAGACTGGCCTGAGGAGACCCCATCTCTACTAAAAATAGAAAAACTGAGGCAAGAAGATCACTTGAGCCTGAGTTGGAGGTTGCTGTGAGCTATGACACCCCAGCACTCTACCCAGGGCGACAGCTTGAGATTCTGTCTCAAAAATCTATATAAAGGGCGGTGCCTGTGGCTCAAAGGAGTAGGTGCAGGCCCCATATGCCAGAGGTGGCAGGTTCAAGCCCAGCCCTGGCCAAAAAAACTGCAAAGAAAAAAAAAAAAATCTATATAAATTAAAAAAAAAAGTTTAGTTCTTTAAATATGGAAAACAAAACACTAAAGAACAAGCAATGTTTTATTTATATTATTTATTTATTATTATTATTATTTTATTATTATTATTTTTTTAGAGACAGAATCTTGCTCTGTCATGCAACCACCTTGCCTTCTCCAAGTGCTGGGTTTATAGGTGTGAACCACTGTGCTCAACTCCAGCAGTGTTTTAAACAAAAAAATCACAAAAATTTCAATCCTCATCAGTTCATTTAATGATTAATTCTTATTCTGTTTGATGTTGACTTACCAGTTTTATGAGTCAATCTGTGTCTTCAACAAATTTCTGGAAATTCTTACCCAGTTCAATGGTATGATCTTAAAGTTATCAGAAACTTGTACTTAACAGAGTCTTCCCTGAATCTCCTTGAAGATGAAGAATTTTGGGGTTACAGTGGTTTGCAAAAGCTTTCAGGAAAGCATCAGAGTAAAACAATAACTGTCAGAGAATGACAAAATACTTAAAATGACTATAGTTAAAGATTTGATGAAAGTTCATTATAGTGCAGCTGATAAAGATAATTGGCTATTTCTGTAAGAATACAACATTTTAAGATAATAACTGAAATTACGACTGCTAACATTATACATCATGTTATAATGTTATACTGCTAACATTATGCATCAGATTTCTAGGAATTTCATATAATTTCTGGAATACTTACATTACTTATACAATAGAAACTAAAGAAGGTTAAAACATCCCATTTATTTGACAATAACTTCCTTGCATATCAAATAAGTATAACCAGTTTAATGTCTCTTTCTTTAAGGAGAGAGAACAAATTTCTTTTTTTTTTTAGAGACAGTCTCACTTTATCGCCCTCAGAATACTACTATGGTGTCAC
Source organism: Loris lydekkerianus (assembly GCA_963574355.1). Taxonomy (NCBI): domain Eukaryota; kingdom Metazoa; phylum Chordata; class Mammalia; order Primates; family Lorisidae; genus Loris; species Loris lydekkerianus. Next base: position 5,570 of record CAUYPK010072926.1, on the reverse strand, counting down.
AGTTCACAGCAACCTCCAACTCCTGGGCTTAGGTGATTCTCTTGCCTCGGCCTCCCGAGTAGCTGGGACTACAGGCACCTGCCACAAGGCCTGGCTATTTTTTTGTTGCAGTTTGTCCGGGGGCCGGGTTCAAAGCCCCAACCTTTGGTATATAGGGCCGGCTCCCTACTCACTGAGCACAGGTCAAAGCCCCAACCTTTGGTATATAGGGCCGGCTCCCTACTCACTGAGCACAGGCTCCATCCAGAGAATAAAGTCTTTTGAGATTTTCCAGGATCCCTCTAGCAAATCCTAAAGTTAGTTTGAAGTCAAAAGACTTCATTTAGAATTTGATTTGGAAAAGTAAAAAACTCGAAAAGATGGCTCGGCTCCAATTGATCAATGGTTAGGGCACAGTCCACATACACTGGGAATGATGGGTTCAAACCCTGCCAGGGCCTACTAAACAACAATAACAACTACAACAAAAAAATAGCCAGGCATTGTGGCAGGCACCTGTAGTCCCATCTACTTGGGAGGCTGAAGCAAGAGAATGGCTTAAGACCAAGAGTTTGAGGTTGCTGTGAGCTGTGATGTCACAGCTCTCTACCCAGGGCGATAGCTTGAGGCTCTGTCTCAAAAAAAAAAAGTGAAAAGATCTAAAACATTTGGTTAAATAGGATCCAAGGTCATCATGAAATAATAACCATTTAACTAACATGACAAAAGATGTCAAAGATAAATACAGAAAATTACATAGTTGTAGGACAACCTTAGCTCTTTTATTTACTTATTTATTTTTCCAGATTAATGTGAGAGTATAAACAACTAGGTGACAATGTTTGCATTTGGTAGGTACAGTCCTTCTTATAGTAGTGTCCTGCACCCAACCTTAGCTTTTTTAGTAGAGAAGACTTAGTTTTCTTAAGTTATGAAAGACTTGATAAAGACAACATGAAGCACAGAAAATTATTTTGATAAAATTATTATTACTTTTTTTTTTTTTTTTTTTGAGACAGAGTCTCATTTTGTTGCCCTCAGTAGAGTGCTGTGGTGTCACAGCTCACAGCAACCTCCAGCTCTTGGGCTTAGGTGATTCTCTTGCCTCATCCTCCTGAGTAGCTGGGACTACAGGCACCACCACAACGCCCAGCTGTTTTTTGTTGCAGTTTGGCTGGGGCTGGGTTTGAACTGGCCACCCTCGGTATATGGGGCCGGCGCCCTACTCACTGAGCCACAGGCACTGCCCAATAAAATTATTTTGATAAAATATAAAAATCTTTAGCTCCTTTGTAGGGACTAAAGACCCTCTACCCCACCCCCACCCCCAAGGATTGCCAAATTGTCAGGTGCAAAGATCCCTCACAGGCACTGCCCAGTAAAATTATTTTGATAAAATATTAAAATCTTTAGTTCCTTTGTAGGGACTAAAGGCCCTCTCCCCACCCCCAAGGATTGCCAAATTGTCAGGAGCAAAGATCCCTATCTCTATAAGGGTTTTCTGAAAAATCATTGACATTGAGCAGATTAATTAATGGAAGGAAAAGGATACAAATTTATTTTAACGTGCATACATGTGAGACTTCAGAAGGAAAAACTCCAAGATACAGGGGAAATTGTCCATTTTTATGTTTAGGTTCAACAAAGTATTAACAGCCATGTAGAAATACAATTGGACAAAAAGGGGATGGTCTGGCTTGGTGCCAGTAGCTCAAGTGGCTAAGGTGCCAGCCACATACCCCAAAGCTGGTGGGTTCGAATCCAGCCTGGGCCTGACAACAATGACAACTACAACTAAAAAAAATAGCTAGGCGTTGTGGCGGGTGCCTGTAGTCCCAGCTACTCAGAAGGCAGAGGCAGGAGAATCGCTTGAGCCCAGGAGTTGGAGGTTGCAGTGAGCTGTGATGCCACAGCACTCTACCCAGGGTAATAGCTTGAGGCTCCGTCTCAAAAAAAAAAAAGAAAAGAAAAAGGGGTATGGTCTAATGCTAACAGGTTGAGTGGAGAAACCCAGCAAGGCCTGTCTGTCTAGATTCTTCTCAGCCTCTCCAAGCCAGCATTCCTTTCTTCTAAGTATGGGGCAGGACCCTTTCTTTTAGGAGGTCTTAAAGCCTACAGTCAAACAAGGTAAGTCAGATAATTACTTTACAGCCAGTTTTTACATAGAAAGGATATATGTGAAACTTAGTAAATGTCGAATGTAAATGTCTTAGCACAATAACTAAAAAAAACGCCAGGAAGGCTATGTCAACCAGTGTGATGAAAATGTGTCAAACAGTTTATGAACCTAGTGTATGATGCCCCATGATCATATCAATGTACACAACTATGATTTAATTTAAAAAAATCAGATTTGAAAGAAGAGACATTAAAATTAATGCCACAAACGTAAAAAGGATCATAAGAAGCTATTATAGATAAATGTATCCCCCAAATTAGATAAGAGAAATAGATCAATTCCTAGGCGCATGCAACCTATTGAGACATAATTGTGAAGAAAAGTATCCAATGTACTCTCCCCTACTATGAAACTAATTTAGGGCTTTCACATGAAAGTCTTAGATCTTTGTACATAGCCATCTTGTTAATATAGTCAAATCAAACTTACTGAGATACTGAGACAGGTTATTAAAATAGCAGTTTTAAGTAATATGAAAATTATTTGGTTTTGTTATATGGACTCATCACATTAACAGTTATTTCAGTTATGAAAATAATATGAGGAAATAAATGAGGGTTGAGGGAGGGTTAATGGTAGGATCACATCTATGGTGCATAATGCAAGGGTACATGTCTGATCTATTAGTATGGAGTATAAATGTCTTAACATAATAACTAAGTAAACAAGATGAGGTATAAACCTGTGTGAGGTAAGTGTTCCTAATTCTATATGAAATCAACACATTGTACCCCATAAATGCATTAATATATAAATGATCTATGGGTTTATGATTTAATAAAAAAGAAAAAAAAAGATCTCTGCCATTACTCGCCCACCTAATGGGTACAATGTAAGGGTATGTGGCACATCTCCTGAGTGTGGGATACAACAACAGGGACTTTACCTAACAAATGCAAACATTGTAACCTGATTATTTGTACACTCATATTAATCTGAAATATTTTTAAATAAAAACCAAAAATGAAAAAAAAATAAAAAATAAATAAATGAGGGTTGAGAATTGACTGTTAGGAAAAAGGGACGTGTGGAGTGTTTCAGTATATACGAATATGTATGAATGTATAGTCAGTGTCTAATGATTAAAAAATAAACATGTTTTGAATAATATTTCCCCCTTTTTGTAGGAAATGTCTGACCTCAATAAGTATAGCCCTCCTCCTCAGTCTCCAGAACTGTATGTGGCAGCTAGTAAGCACTTTCAGCAGGCAAAAATGATATTGGAAAATATCCCAAATCCGGACCATGAGGTGAGACTAGATTCATAGTAATTCTAGGGGGAAGATTGGCAGAAAACATTTGTCTTACTACTGTACCAAAGTTATTTATAAAAGTGAATCTTATGGTATTAATCAATGGACCTTGTCAAATTTCTCCCAGTATTTAAAATAGCTTAAGAAGTAAGTGATGTAAACTATCTCCTTTGTGTAAACTTAGAAATCAATGCAAAGAGAAATTAAGACTCACAATTTTGGGAGGTTTTTTTGAGACAGTTTCAGGCATCACAGCTCACAGTAACCTCAGACTCCTGGGCTCAAGCAATTCTCTTGCCTCAGCCTCCTGAGTAGCTGGGACTACAGGCCCCTACCACAGCAACCTGCTATTTTTAGAGGCAAAGTCTTGCTCTTGCTCAGGCTGGTCTTGAACTCGTGAGCTCAGGCGATCTGCTCACCTCAGCCTCCCAGAGTGCTGGGATTACAGGCGTGAGTGACCGCACCTGGCCAAGACTCACAATTATAAAGAATAGAAAATAAGATCCACACTGATCCATAGCTCAATTGTTAGCATTTAAAATTTTCTATTTTGGCTCAGCACCCATAGCACAGTGCTGACGGCGCCAGCCATATACACTGAGGCTGGCAGGTTCGAACTCGACCTGAGCCAGCTAAACAACGACAACTGCAACAAAAAAATAGCCGGTGTTGTGGCAAGCGCCTGTAGTCCCAGCTACTTGTGAGGGTGAGGCAAGAGAATCACTTAAGCCAAAGAGTTTCAGGTTGCTGTGAGGTTTCTCTACCAAGGGCAACATAGTAAGACTCAATTAAAAAAATTTTTTTTTCTATTTTAATCTATGGTTTACTACATTAAAATGTAACTATAATCTTAAATATGAGAAATTATGTCATCAATTATCATAGGAACCTTATTTCACTTGACCATTTTAAGTAAAGGGCTATTGCTTTTGAAGACTTTGAAGTATGAAAATAAACTCTGAATATAAAAAATGTTTCAGCATTTTGGCATTTTGATTAATTTTATGTATATTTTCATTGAAGTACACTTATTCTATACTTGTAACATGTATATATTGTTTTGGTAGTATATTTTGATTCAACTTTCATGGAGGGATGGAATAGCAGTATCTGTCAAATTTACAAGTGCTTATGCTTAGATCCAGTAGTTCTGCTTCTTGAGATTTATCTTAATAGAAGCACACATGTGCACATATAGGAAATGAAGGGTGTGATAAACATGAATATTCATTGCAGCAAGATTTCTGATAGCAATAAAAGGGAAGAAGCTGTTGTGTTCAACAGTGGGGCTGATGAATTATGATACATTGATACAGTGGAATACTGTGCAGCCTTAAAAAGGACAATGAAGATCATTATGTATTGAAATGGAATGTTCCTCAGGATGTTTAAAAAGCAAGGTACAAGACTATAGTATGGTGCCATTTCAATCAAAAGGGTCGAGGAAGACAATATGTATGTGTGTTATTATCTCGTATGAATACAAAATATCTCTGGAGAGATGCATCAGCATAAATTCTTATTTGTGCTTCTTGGGAGAGGAGCAGAGTACCTGGAAGAAGGATAAGATTGAGACTCTTCATAGAATCATATCTACTACTTAATAAAAGAAAAGGGGGTAGTGTAAAAGTTTATGGGAAGTACCTGTAGTAGATGCCGTATTTCGTTTAGTAGAAACTTCATTTATTCAATGAAGATTTACTGATTTGCCTACTGTGTCCCCAGTAGAAAATAAAACAGACTGAAATCCCAGGCCTTGTGGTGGTGAGGATAGTGGCCCTGGGCTGTAGACAGTAAGTAAATTATGTAGTATATTAGAAGGTCCCAACTGTGAAGAAAAATCAAGCTGTGAATATGATAGAAAATGCTACAGAAGGTGGAGAAGAGGAGGGAATTAAACATTTCTAAATAAAGTGGCCTTTAGCAAATCCTAGAAAGTGAAGTGTGGATAGCCAAGGATGGAGCCTTCTCAGCAGAGGGACCTGCTTGCAGCACTGAGGCCAAAATGTACCTGGAGTTATTGAAGAACGGCCAGGGACTGGTGTAGGGAATGGTGTGGAGTGGGATGAACACGGTGGTGAGCTCTTTGCCTCTTATCATTATTTTGTATACTGTGGCTCTTTGCCAAGTTTGGATTTTGTTATGCTGCTTCTGAGGAG
>CAUYPK010072925.1:0-30250 GCA_963574355.1 Loris lydekkerianus | reverse complement strand
TTTATATAGTATATTGGAGTACTCTAGATGGGATTTGGATCCTAGGAGGTGGCTCCTTATGGCTGCTTGAATGTACCATAGCAAAAATGAAACACATAATTTCTTGTACTGGCTATAATTTGCAAAGAAATGTAAATTTTTATTAATTAATTAATTTATTTATTTATTTATTTTTTGAGACAGTCTCACTTTATTGCCCTGGGTAGAGTGTGGTGTCACACAGCTCACAGCAACTTCCAATTCCTGTGCTTGGGCGATTCTCTTGCCCTCAGCCTCCCGAGTAACCCAGCTATTTTTTGTTACAGTTTGGTCGAGCCTGTTTGAACCCGCCACCCTCTGTATATGGGGCCATCACCCAACCCACTGAGACACAGGCACTGCCCAAGAATGTAAATTTGTCTCAGAGTATACTATATGTATGGCAACACAGTGCAGTGACACTCAGCTATTTTTAGAGATGGGGGGTCTTGCTCTTGCTCAGGCTGGTCTTGAACTTGTGAGATCAAGCAATCCACCTGCCTTGGCCTCCCAGAGTGTTAGGATTATAGGCGTGAGCCACCACACCTGGCCAGGGACACAAGACTATTTCATTTCCAGGCTTAGCCATAACGTAAAGATCCAAACACCTTAACAAGACATATGAGATCTGGCCCACTGCTCACCTCTCTGCCTACAGCTCTTGCCACCTCACTTGTTATGAGCCTGATGCATGGAACTTCCTTCAATGTTTTGAACTTACCATGCTCTCCCAATGTCAGGCTGAAGTCCTCTGAGCCCACCACTTCATCTAGCCAAATCTTACTCATCCTTTGAGGCACAGCTAAAAACTTAGTTCTGCAGGGAAGTGTTACAAGGTTTCTTTGTCATAAACTTCCCCAGCACCTGTATATCTCAATCCACTACATAGTGTACTTATGATCTTATAAGTACAGGTACTTAAAATAATTTAACATTTATATTCTGACTAATCCAGGCAGGGAACATATCTATTTTGTTCATCCCTGTATCCCTGGTAGGTGCTCAAGAACTATTTGTTCACTGACTGATTATTCAGTCAGTTACAGTATGCTTGAAAAAAAGGTATGTAAGATACAGAAAGCTAGATTATCTTAATTAGCCATAAATGCAAAAGTGTTGCATAAAAATTCAAACTCACTGAAACAAGGTGCAACAAACTCTTGCCATTCCCAAAACATCCTACAATATGGTTATTCTCTGAACTAAACCTAGCAACGATTTTTAGGTTACTCTGAAATGTCAAAATGTTGATGATCCTTAAGTATCAGACATAACAGATATGAACTCAACTATAACAAAATCATGCAGAGCAAAAAAACAGAGTATTTCCAGAGCATGTCTCCTATGAATATGTTTGAGGTAAGATAATTAGAAGTTATTACATACTATTTATTACCCAGCTTCTCAAACCACCTACTGAAAAGCTCAGTTTTTACAAAATGCTTTTGCTGAATACAGCCCTGCTTTTCAGACTTTTTAAGCATGACCACACAGATTTAAGTAATTAACCTGCAATCTATAAAATTATTCTATTCAGAAGAATTATAATTTTCTAGTTGCAAGTCACCACAGCAGATGAAATAATTAATATTGCTAATATTCATAACACTGTGGAGAATCTCCATCCAGTTCTAGGAGTTTTCTATAATTTAACTCATTGAATCTTCTTAACAATACTATGAAATTATTCTTATTTTACAGGGAAGAAATGGAGGCACAGAGAGGTTAAAGATGTTGTCCAAGGTCATACTGCTAATAAGTGGCAGAGCCAGGATTCAAATTCAGATGATCTGGTTTCAGTCATATACTATATCGCCCCTCTAAATGATGAGAAAAGTTTTATCTGAATAACATTAGAAAGGAATCAATAGAGGAGCTACATATAAATACTGAAACAGAAGTCGAATAAAGGAATAGAGTAAAATAAAATAAAATTAGCACTCAGGAAAAAAGTGAAAGAAAAATAACACTATCACAAAAATGAAAGCCTCAACGGAATAAAACAAAGTAGACATTCCTGAAAATACACCAAGAGTCATGAAGAGTATGAGTGGTAAAAATGAGCCAAATAAAATAAAAAATAAAAAGTTTAAAAGGATTTCCGAAACAATTCCCCAAAACAAAACAGAAACATGTTATAAATGGAAGTCACAGGCGATCCACCATAAGTATAATGGTGTCTGGAGAGAGAAACAAGCAAACGGAACAGAAAAAAATAAAAATAAAAATAAAAAAAGGATAATTTAGAGAGCTGAGCTAAGGGCAAGTTGACCCAAAGATATAGTTTCCTAGCTTCTCCAAACCACAATAGCCAAGGAGGGCAAGAATAACCTGAAGATCTCCAAAGGAAATTAAAAAGCTAAGGGTAAACTGAGGTCCCAATTACCCACTGTACTGGTAATAGATTTATTGCCTGTTAGCTCCAAATTCATCCTTTTTGACTACCCTGCAAAAATGGATCTGGGCCCTTTAGGTATTTTTCTTTTCCCAGCTGGCCTGATGTTGGTAGAGGGCACCAGAGAGACAGTACAGGAGGAAAAGGGTTTGGCTTCCAAGTTCCAGAATGTTCTGCCTAGTACGATTCTGCAGCACCCACTGCTTTTCCAGGGTTCATCCATCAGCAACCTTCGCTGAGCAGTTCTCTTAGGCAGTTTTGTGCTCTAGTGAGGTATCGCCCTGTAAATAGCTTTCTCCAGAACCCTCAAGAACAGATTTCTGGCAATTTCCAGAAGGAAGATTTCCAGCAAGTTCTGCCCCACAGCATTACAGTCATTTCTCAGCCATCCAGTGAACCACTACACCAAGATCCAGATCTTAGCCCAGTGTGAGGCAGGGGCAGTGGAGGAGGAAGGCTCTTGTAGGGTACTCATGTCTCAGCCCTGGAATGGTGGCTGCTCCTTTTATCTGCTATTTCTGTACTCTTGAGGGTTCTCTTTACTTCTTAACAGTTTTACTGTTTTTACTGGGGGGTTTTTTCTTTAACTTTTTTTTTTGCTGGGGCTGGGTTTGAACCCACCACCCCCAGTATATGGGGCTGGCGTCCTACTCCTTGAGCCACAGTCTTTAATTTTTTGAAACATAGTCTCATTCTGTTGCCCCAGGCTAGAGTGATCTGGCATCATAGCTCACAGCAACCTCAAACTCCTGGGCTCAAGTGAGCCTCAGCCTCCCAAGTAGCTGGCGCTATATGCGCCTGCCACAACACCTGACTCAAGCAATCCACCTGCCTCGGTCTGTCAGAGTGCTAGTATTATAGGAGTGAGCCACCACGCCCGGCCACTTTCATTGTTTTTTGGCTTAATCGTTACAATGGTGTTCAAGAGGACAATGATCTAGACCTAATTTTTTATCTGGAAAATCTAATATCTATGTGGAAGATTAAAAAATGCTGTTTGTAAGCTGGGTGCATGCCTGTAGTCCTAGCTACTCAGGAGGCTGAGGCAGAAAGATCACCTGAGTCCAGAACTTTAAGGCCAGCCTGAGTGACATAGTGAGCCCTGTGTCTTTGGGGGAAAAAAATGCTGAATTCAGTCCTGAGAAAATTCAATTGCAATGTCTAAAAAGACAGCTTTCCTTTGCCTTGGCTAATTGAGACAAGAGGTGAGGACTGGTGTTGAAGGTCTTTATGCCCAGAACACTGGTAACAGACATTGGCAGCTTGAAAGCAGCAGCCATAATATGTGAACAATCAAGCATGGCTGTGTCCCAATAAAATTTGCAGGCCATTTTGCCAGCCTCTGTGTGAATTGTATGAGGACACATAATATGTAGCAAAGGTATCAAAAAACATGTGGGAATTTAAGAAATCTTTAAATCAAACACAGTGACTTTCTCTGATAAAGGAGAGAAGGAACCGGGGAAAAACATTTGTAAAAAATATAATGTTCTATTTGGGGGGGGGGAAACCTGAAGCAATATAGCATATTAAGATTTAATGATGGGCAGCATCATTACATTGTTCTGTTCTGGTATGTGAAAAATGCATCATTAGAGAATAGGAGATAAATGTTCCCTTTCATTGCTGTTACTTCTCTGAGAACTTCACATGTATGTCATAAGTATATATAGTAATTCCATATTGTTTATCTGCCCATGTCCTTAAAAAAAAAAGGAAAGGGAGGCTCAGCTTCTGTAGGCTTAGCTCTTAGGCTCAGCGGGCTAGGGTGCCAGCCACATACACTGGGGCTGGTGGGTTCGAACCCAACCCGGGCCTGCCAAACAATAATAACTACAACAACAACAAAAATAGCTGGGCATTGTGGCGGGTGCCTGTAATCCTAGCTACTTGGGAGGCTGAAGTAAGAGAATCACTTAAGCCCAAGAGTTTGAGGTTGCTGTGAGCTGTGACGCCATGGCACTCTACCCAGGATGACATAATGAGACTCTGTCTCAAAAAAAAATTAAAGGGAAAGAAATATAATACTGTAAAAAAACTCTGCTAGACTATTACAGAAAAATTGCTGGACCTATGCAAGAAGTTATGCCATTTTATCAGGCCCAGCAAAAGCCATTATGGCACACCTGAATAAAATAGTAGGAATGCAGGGCATGGTACCTGCCCTCAAGGTGCAGGGTAATGTGTGCAGGTACAGTATAAATAAGGCACAGACACTGTGGGATGGTGCATTTAATAACTCTCTGTGAGGAAGGAAAAGCTTGAAAGGTGCTGCCTGAATTAAACTGACTATGGGAAGCTGAAGCAGCAGTGGGCAGGAAAGGCCTCACAAGCCATCCTAGGGAGTCTGAAATTGATCCTCTTGACAGTGGGAAACCACTTCAGAGATGAAATAGGGAAATGACATAGATGTGTTATTTTAGATTGCTTGAGTAGTCGAATGGCTGGAAAAGGCCATTAGATAGCCCAGGCCATTTGTCCTCCAGGAGAGGATGCACCTCAAGAAAATGCCACAGCTGCTATTTATAAACTTTTCCGGCATTTAATTTCACTGACACTGGCCTCCTCACACAACTCCTGTTAGACATCAGCGGCATACAGGCTCAGGGAGACTCCTGAGGAAGTGTGAAAATCACACAGCATAGAAAGGGGGCTGGTTCCACCACTCACTGTTCATGTCCCAATTTAGGGCAGTTTTTTATGCAATACAAATTGACATCAATGTAGTTAATTTCATAAAAACTGGATCTTCTAAATGGGATCATTAAATATACTTGACAATGAGATAAGAAACCACCAAACCAGCACCACAAAGAAGTTCCCCAGTTATCATGAGGCCAACTAAGATTTCTAGAACTTAAAGGGCAATAGTATATTTGTCTTTTACAAAAGTTTGCTAACCTTTATAGGAATGACAAATATCTGTCAGCAGTATTGGAGCTATAAGATATTCCAAAAATACATACTTCTGCCCTTCCAAGATAAAGATGTATTAACAAAGAAAACTAGCTGTTTAAAAAAAAAAAACAAAAAAAAAAACTATGTTAAGTGCATTTTGAAAATAGATGTTTGCAAAGGTTTCCATCCTTATGTTATTTTGGTAGCAAAAAGATATAAAAATATCACATAAAAACTCTCATACTACCAGCCATTCTCAAAGTGTGGCCCAGGGACTCTTGAGGGTTCCCAAGACCCTTTCAGGGGATCCACAAGTTTAAAACTATTTTCACAATAATTCTAAGACATTATTTGCCTTGTTCACTCTAAGAGTCCCACAGAGTATTCTAGAGGCTACACGTGATGTAATAACATGATTGTTCTCATGCCAAATGGAAAGTGTGCTTGTGTGTTCTTGTAACTTAAAATTTTCTCAGTAATTTTTAAAACATCCTAAATATCAATAAACTCTGGGAGGCCAAGGTGGGTGGATTGCTTGAACTCAGGAGTTCGAGACTAGCCTGAGTAAGAGTGAGACCACGTCTCTAAAAATAGCCAGGCCTTGTGGCGGGCACCTGTGGTTTCAACTATTCAGGAGGCTGAAACAAGAGGATGGCTTGAGCCCAAGAGTTTGCAGTTGCTCTGAGCTATGACACCATGGCAGTCTACCAAGGGTGACAAAATGAGACTCTGTCTCAAAAAAAATAAAAAACAAACAAAAATGCCATCTTTCAGTTACTTTGCAAGAAAAACATCAAGGAAGAAGAAAATTTACTAACTTACAGACAAATAAGATGGTAGACATTTAATTAGAATAACTTAATAAATTAAGTTCTACAGGAGTTCAGAGAGAAGGAACCCATGTCAAATCAGGAAGAGCAGGGAGGAACCTAATGGAGAACCAAAATTAATTAAACTTCCTTTATTATCTTTTCGAAAATCATCAGAAGATGACCTAGAAGGAGCAAAATTTCAGAGGGGAATAAGTCAACAAACAATAAATGGCTGAGAAGTAAAGCATTTTTTGTTTGTTTATTTGTTTTTTTAGAGACAGAGTCTCATTTTGTTGCCCTCGGTAGAGTGCCATGATGTCACAGCTCACAGCAACCTCCAGCTCCTGGGCTTAGGCAATACTCTTGCCTCAGCCTCCCAAGCAGCTGGGACCACAGGTGCCCGCCACAACACCTGGCTATTTTTTTGTTGCAGTTTGGCCGGGGCCGGGTTCAAACCTGCAACCCTCGGTATATGGGGCCGGCCCCCTACTCAGTGAGCCACAGGTGCCACCTAAAGCATATATGTTTTAGCAGCCCACACAGAAAGCACATTAGGGCCATGTCAGCAGTAAGGGAGTATATGCATGAGCAAGGGCTGGGAACATCAGAATACTTTACATACTTTATTGGCTTTTAAACAGTATCTATATTGGTAGGGTATTTTTTTTTAAAGACATAATTTCACTTTGTCACACTCAGTAGAGTGCTGTGGCACCAAGGCTCACAGCAACCTCAAACTCTCGGGCTCAAGTGATTGTCCCGCCTCAGCCTCCAGTCCCCCACCACAACACCTGGCTATTTTTTAGAGATGAGGTCTTTCTCTAGCCCAGGCTGGTCTTGAACCTGTGAGCCTCCCAGAGTGCTAAGATTACAGGTGTGAGCCACCACGCCCAGTTTGGTATAGTATTCTTATGAACTCCCTCTTCTTGATTTCAGAATAATTCCCTTATTATGCATAACATTCTCAGCCCAGCATCATCAATCATTTAAAATGCATAAATAAAACCATGATGTTGGGCAGTGCCTGTGGCTCAAAGGAGTAGAGCGCCAGCCCCATATGCCGGAGGTAGTGGGTTCAAACCCAGCCCTGGCCAAAAAACAAACAAACAAAAAAAAAAACAACAACATGATGTTGGCAGTAGGTATCTTTAGGTGGCGAGATGTAAGGCTAACAATCACCTATCCTGAACCAAGTAATTTACTAAACAGTAGGAATTTTAAAACTTTTTTTTTTTTTTTTTGAGACAGGGTCTTACTTTGTCACCCTTGGTAGAGTGCCATGGCATCACAGCTCACAGCAGCAACCTCAAACTCTTGGGCTCAAGCAATTCTCCTGCCTCAGCCCCCCCAGTAGTTGGGAGCAGAGGCACCTGCCACTACACTCGACTATTTTTATTTTGTTTGTTTGCTTAACAGGCACAGGCTGGGTTTGAACCCATCAGCCCCGGAGCATGTAGCCGGCACCCTAACCACTGAACTACAAGCGCCCAGCCAAAAGTATTATTTTTATTACCAGGGGTCCTACCTAATAGCATAAGACCAGGCTTATTACATATATTCCTTCAAATCCTCAGGATTTGCAACCTTGCAAGGCAGGAATTTTTATCTCCATTTTATGAATTTGAAGACCAAGAAGATGCAAGAGATTCTGATGCCTGCCCAAGATGATGCAATAGAAACTAGTGAAGCTTGAAATCCTAGTCTGCTAACTCTTGCTTATGGCACTCTGCTGTACCCCTAAGGAAGGATTTTACCCTAACAGCCTACTGTACGCTCCCCTCCAGTCTCACCTTGTACATAAAAATGTTATGACTCTTGTGTAGTAGGATGATACTACGGTTGCAAACCTCAGAACTTCCCATGTCAGGGAAATAGGATATCCCTTACCTGTGTCTTCCACACACAGTGATATTCCTAAAATGCAAATATGATAAAAGTCATTTTCTGCCTTCAAATTCATCACTTTCAGGATAAAGCTTTAACACTATAACTCTCTTCGCAACCTGTTTTCACCAACTCTTTGAAACCTCATTTCCCACATGCTCCCCAAACATGCTCTGTACTCCTGCCACATGAGCACTGTCAGGATGTAGTTGTTTCTCAGCCATGGCACACTGTTTCCTGTGTGAAAAGCCTTTTAAAACCGCATCCACCCAGTAACTACTAATTCTTCAAGATTCCAGTTAGGTGTGAACTTCACTAGAAAACAACTACTTAATATTCCCCACGCAACATCAGATACTTTTTTAGGAGACCATAAGACTGTCAATCATAGCCCTAGTTATAATATATCCTAACTGCTGGTTTAATTGCTTCTGGTGCTACCAGAATGCAGGATCTTTAAAACCAGAGACATGTCTTTCTTACCAATTAAGCCAGAACTTAGCAGAGAGCTCATGCTCAGTATATAACTGTGGAATGATTCAGGCACCTAGTCCAATGGAGAAGACACACACATGTATAACTAAATAAAATACAGTTAAGTATGAAAATAAGAAGTACAGCAGGAATGCTATCCAAGGAAGGGGGAAAAAAAGATAAGAAAATCAGAAGTGCTTATATCTCCATCTCTGGGGCTGCTTTACCTGATTCCTTAAAGTTTATAAAACCCTACTGGTTTTCTGATGATGACGGGTACTCACTCTGAAGCAGGCACTATGCAAAGCACTTTTGGTGAACTAATTTGCTTAATTCTCACAAGCACCCTATGCATCTCACTGATGAGAAAACTTGGGCTCAAGAATAAGACTGTCAGACAACTAGTTAGTGTCAGAACCAAGATTTGAATCCAGAACATCTCTCTCCTGACCCAGGGCTCCAACCAACACTCTGCTTCTATTTATTATCAAAAGTAAAATCTCCCTAAATACCAAGTTTGCTAGCTCAATTAAACCAATAAGGTTAAACTAAAAATATACCTCAAATTGTTACACACTTCCTGACTTCTTAAATTGAATATTTTGAATGTAATTTAATTTTTTTTGGATGCCTCAGAACCATTTCTGTGCTCATTACCAAGAGTTCTTTAAAATAGTATTATAAAACTGTCATTCCTGTAGGAATGACTGAAACAACTGGGATTTGACAGACTGCCCTTGTATCAATAGCCCTGGCCTATAAGCATTAACAAATGCTTGTAATAGTTTTTGTTTGGTTGTTTTTGCAGTTTTTGGCAAGGGCGGGTTTGAACCCACCACCTTCAGTATATGGGGCCAGCGCCCATCTCCTTTGAGCCATAGGCGCTGCCCTTTTTTTTTTTTTTTGAGACAGCCTCACTACTTCACCCTCGGTAGAGTGCCATCGTTTCACAGTTCACAGCAACCTCAAACTCTTGGGCTTAAGCGATTCTCTTGCCTTAGCCTCTCAAGTAGCTGGGACTACATGTGCCTGCCACAAGGCCCAGTTATTTTTTGGTTGCCGTTGTCATTGTTGTTTAGCAGGCCCAGGCCAGGTTTGAACCCACCAGCCTTGGTGTATGTGGCCGGCACCCTACTCAATGAACTATGGGCACCAAGGCTGTGATAGAGTTTTAACTCCAACTTCACCAGTACTTTGTCCAGTTAGAGGTAATACTTCTTGTTACTATCAATATGCTTATCTCTAGTAGGCCACCTGATTTGCTGTCTCTAACTTTCAATGGGTCACAATACCCCCAGACTACGCAGCAGTGAGTGCTATTCACCAGGTATTCCTAGCTGTTTGTTTTCCAGGCATATGCTAAGACTACAATTCCTTACCCTTCTTAAAGTTGTTATTTGTTTTTGGTTTTTTGAGACACAGTCTTACTTTGTCACCCTCGGTAGAATGCTGTGACATCATAGCTCACAGCAACCTCAAACTCCTGGGCTTACGCAATTCTCTTGCCTCAGCCTCCCAGTAACTGGGACTACAGGCGCCCACCACAACGCCCGGCTATTTTTGTTGCAGTTGTCATTGTTATTTAGCTGGCCTGGGCCAGGTTCGAACCCACCAGCCTCAGTGTACGTGGCTGGTGCCGTAACCACTGTACTATGCGTGCTGAGCCACCCTTCTTAAAGTTAAGGCATGGACATGTGACTTCCTTTGGCTAATGAAAGTGATGTGCAACACTGGGACAGAAACTTATAAAGTCAGTGTCCACATGACCTTCTTTTCATCAAATTAAAATGATCACAGAAGCATATGTTAAGATGGAATTTGCAGGCAGCACCTGTGGCTCAGTAGGTAGGACGCCGGCCCCCTATATTGAGGGTGGCAGGTTCAAACCCAGTCCCAGCCAAACTGCAACAACAACAACAAAAAATAGCCAGGCGCTGTGGAAGGCGCCTGTAGTCCCAGCTACTTGGAAGGCTGAGGCAAAAGAATCACCTAAGCCCAGGAGTTGGAGGTTGCTATGAGCTGTGTGTCGCCACGGCACTCTACCGAAGGCAACAGAATAAGATTCTGTCTCTATGAAAAAAGAATAATAATAAAAATAAAGAAAAAAGATGGAATTTCTATCAGCCTTGGTCCCTGAGTGACTGTGAAGAGTTCCCGGTGTAGTCAAGCTGGTCATGTCACCAACTTTTGTTCTGCTAAAGCCACTAAAGTCCTGAGGTTTTGTTAATGCGGCCTAATCCAAGCTATCCATACCAATATACCTAACTCTTAGTAAGAACTTCTCTCATTTATAAAGTTTATTTATAGACTTTATAACAAACATTTTGTTTGCATAATTTTCTCTGCATCCATCTTGATTCAAAGCTATTTTCAGGCTGAATACAAGTATAACTTTTTTTTTCCCCCATAATCGCCTTAATTCCTCTTCTACCTACAACATAAAACTGAAGCTTGGCTTGGCACCCATAGCTCAGTGGTTAGGGCACCAGCCACATGCAGGGACTGGAGGGTTCAAACTCGGCCCAGGCCTGCTAAACAACAATGACAACAATAACAAAAAAAAAGTACCCAGGTGTTGTGGTGGGCACCTGTAGTCCACCTACTGGGAGGCTGAGGCAAGTGAATCGCTTAAGCCCGAGAGTTGGAGGTTGCTGTAAGCTGTACCACCACAGCACTCTACCAAGGCGACATAGTGAGACTTTGTCTCAAAAAATAAAAAGAAAACTGAAGCTATTATAAGACATGGACTGTCGTTTTCATCATCTAGCACAGTGTTTTGAACACAGCAGGTATTTGAGAAATATATTTATATTGAAATAGGATCTTTGTTGCCTGGGCTATAGTGCAGTGGTATCATCATAGCTCATTGCATCCTCAAACTCATGGCCTCAAGTGATCCTCCTGCCTCAGCTTCCTAAGTAGTGGGGACTACATACAGATGTGCATCATCATGCCTAGCTAATTTTTATATTTTTTGTAGAGACGAGGTCTCACTATTGCTCTGGCTGATCTTGAACTCTTGGCTTCAAGAACCCTCCATTTGTGGCCTCCCAAAGTGCTAGGATTACAGGCATGAGCCACCATGCCTAGCCCTGTATTAATTTTCTGATAGTTAGCTCCAGCTTTCGTTGAAGTAAATACCACTACCTGTTATCCTTTGCTCCACCCAGGACAATGATACTGGATTGTTGCCATCAACCTACTTTTTGCACAGCCTCATCTCCCGCTTTTTTCAGCATGAAACCCCCTAGAATCACCCATGAGCATTTCAGGTTCCTCATGTGCTTCTACCATCCTCACTTTCTCATCTGCTCACTTCTCCTTCCTCTTCAGCCAGCCAGGCCTACCCAGTCTTCATGGCTCAACTCAGCTTCTCTGTGAAACCTTACTTAAACACATGGATTTCTCCTTTTCCTAATTTCTGACAGTACCTACTACCTTGGAATTCTGGAGACCATATCATCAGTTACCACTTCCATGTGTGTGCTTTACTTCCATCACTATATTATAGGCCCATTAAAACAAATTTTGTATCTGAAATGGTTTTGAGCTCCTCCTCAGTCAATGCCTTGCACAAAATACATACTTAGTAGACACTGTATTGATTGATCCAAAGTCAATTAGTCTCTAACACTATGAACATCTTGTTTCATCATTAATAATTTACTAAACATTTAGACATTTAGACATGTGAAATGGAGAGATTCACAACTTAATACTTCAAAATATCCCCTTAAAAATCCTCTACTCTTGGAATCTGTTGTTACCTAAGATTATTTGAAAATACTATTTGGTCATAAATTTTTGTATCAGCTTCCTTTAATCCTGTTGATTTAAAGTACACCAAATAGTTTAGCAATCGTCATTCCAAAATGTTGTGTTCTTTCTTTCTTTCTTTCTTTTTTTTTTTTTTTGAGACAGAGTGTCACTATGTCACCCTTGGTAGAGTGCCATGGCATCACAGCTCACAGAAACCTCAAACTCCTGAGCTTAAGCGATTCTCTTGCCTCAGTCTTCCAAGTAGCTGGGACCACAGGCATCCGCCACAATAAAGTCTCCCTCTGTTGCCAGGGCTAGAGTGCAGTGGCAGTTGTCATAGCTCACAGAAACTTCAAACTCCTGGGCTCAACTGATCCTCCTGCCTCAGCCTCCCAAGTAGGTGGGACTACAGGTATGTGCCAAGATCCCCAACTTATCTTTCTATTTTTTGTAGAGATAAGGTCTGGCTATGTTGCTTAAGATATTCTTGAACTCCTGGCCTCAAGCATCCTCTGGCCTTGGGCCTTCCAAAGTGCTAGGATTACAACCTCCAGCCACTGCATCCAGCCCCAAAATGATTCTGACTAAGAAACAACCTAATTTGCCATAAGGACCGTTTTACTTTCAGTAACCTAGTGTTTTCTTCTACCTTCATGTCCAACTACTTACAGTAGGTAAATTCAAAGTTACATCCACATAAAACTTTATATATTTTGCTTTCTGGAATAACAGCTGCCTTCATTAGTTCCTCCTTCAGTTAATTACAATCAGTTCTCAACGTTTCATTCCCTCACATGTAGAGATACACAAAAATGAGGCTTATTGAAGAATCATAAAAATGAGCAGCTTTGTAGAAATATTTGTTGAACACTCTCCTAACCAAACCTGCTTTCCTCACCTCCTCTTGCAAGCAAAGTCATAGAGAAGACAAGGGGTGAAAGTGCCAGAAGGAAAGGAAGCAAGAAAGGCGTACTTTGCCAATGAAATTGAGCCGGTCCCTTTGAACATTTGGCCCCAAATAGAGCAATAAGCAATGACAACTATGACCCAGACACTGTTGACTCCCGCTCAGGCTTTTCCTGTACTTCTCCTTCCTCTTGCCATAGCGGGGCCTAGTGACAGTGTCCTAGCCTTAAACCAAGGTGCGCAGCACTGCGGGGGTCTCGCTTGGAGATGATCTCAAACCGTTAGAACCGAGTTCGGCCCATTTTTCCCCCCAGGCCTAGCAACCCCCTACCCAGCCGAGATCATCCAGTGATTGGGCTCCCAGCCCATGGGACGATTGGCCTGTACCCCGACCCTTCCTTCCCCAGCACCAGCGTACAGGCTTCGTGCGCTCCGGGCCCAGAAACTACGACCGGGGGGGGGGGGGGGGAGGGCAGCGCGGCGACCGTTAGCTGCGGTGTGCCGTCACGCCTCGAAGCGCACCGGGCAGGCCCTTACCGCAGCGGAGAGGGAGACAGGGTGGAGGCGGCACCTGGCCCCACGCGGGGCGGGAAGGCGGAGGTGACGACGCAGGCGGCGGCGACAGCCGCGGGGAACCCCGGCGGGCGCCCACGACGCGGTGGGCTTCATGGGCGCCGCCATAGTGGAGACGCAGCGGCGGGAGGGGCTCGCGGCCGCGACCAGGTCGGACGGCCGCGGCCAATGGGTGAGCAGAAGCAGGGCGGGGCGCCGGGCTAGCCAATTCGGAGCCACGCTGCCCCGGTGGGCGGGCGGGCGCGTGCCTGGGCGGCCCAGAGGGCACAAGAGCCGCGAGTTCCCTTGTCCGCACGCCCTGGAAACGCGGGCTACTGGCTCTGAGGTGGCGTGAGGCTCCGCGGACGGAGCCTGCCCTGCCTACTTTGCACCAGCCCCACCAGTGCACGCCCGACCACCTAGGAATCCTCCATCCCCGGCCTCCGCGGCACAGAGGGCAAGATCTGATCCGGCAACCACGAGGACCCAAGTGCCTGTTTCCTCGCCAATGCGGGAGCTCTAAGTGCAGAGTGGTCAAGGTCATTACACGCTGACAGACACTTCATCATACTCTTGTGTCGTGAGCTCCACCAGCCCACTCCCTGATGTCCAAGGCTTTGGACCTCCGGGGGCCTTGCCCCATCCTATGGGGTAAGGGCACGGAGGTCCAGGCTATTATTGCGCATTAACTGCAGGGCCTCTTAAGAGTGTTCAGGGCGGGCACATGGCCACCCTGGCACACGTAAGCTCCGCAGCTCTCTCCCACCCCATTCTCATTCTCGCAGCTGAGCTCAGACATCATCCGCCTGGAGCACAATTTTGAACTTAATTACTTGGAGGGGTCAGAGTAAACAGCTGTTATCCTAGGATTCATGTACAAAGACTCTACCTTGCTAAGGGAAGGCAGTTTTCTCCCGCCAAAAAGTTTCTAGGAGGAGACTGGTCGGCAGATGCACGGCCTTTGGTTGGAGTCAGACTTCTAAGGCGCAAACCTGGCGGTACAGGCAGCCAGTTGGGGAGAGAAGAACGGTTTTGTGAGATTTGGGAAAGGCCCATACCCTCTGAGTTTCGATTTCCTCAGGGTTATTACTTTGACCAAAATGAAAAGTGCAAAGTTCCTTGAAAAATGGCCAGCTGTCGAGTAAGAATTTTGCTGGGATTAGCGCAGGCATCTAACTTGCAGGTCCTTCAGCAAGGTTGGGGACACTGAGAGAGACAGGAAGGTCTGAGATCTGTGGAGAAAGACTGGGGAAATGCTCCAAAGATGTGTCCTCCAGGGGTTCAATCACCAAGCCACTAAAGCCCGACTGCCCAGCCTCTTGGGAATTTCCGTGCAGGGCAAAGAGGTCAACCTTACTTTCTTGGCCCTAGGAGAGAATTTGCATATAAAAGCATCTTTGAAACCTGCTCCTTCCCCCTTTTCCCACAATAAGATACCAAAGAGCAACTCCCTTCTGACGTGGGGACACAAGGAAGCAGTGAGGGTAGCTGAGCTAACCCAAGCCTGTCTTGCACCAGGACAGAACCATACAGGAGTATCTAGCTGTCCAACAGCCAGCTGGAACAGGGCTGCTACACCCAAGTCCTGCCCCTATTCATTGCCCCCTCCCTGCCTGTGGCTCCCCATCTTTGGGCCCCTTTTCAACTTCAGGGACCAAGGTGAAAAGAACTGGGTCTCTCTCAAGGGAAGCTTCTCACCAACCTCAGACAGCTCTGAACAGCTCCAGGACCCCTCTGGGGGCTGAGTCCCTTGTTCTTCAAGCACCTAAAATGCACTCCCTCCTTCAAACTGGTTCCAAAATTTGTATAGAACACAGGTGCTGGCATGGACCTCAGTCAGTCAATGAAAATACATCAAACAACAGATCAGATTCTGTTGAGAGGATTCAGCAGTCTATAGTGCTTCCTCTATTAACCTCCTGCCCATCTCTCAGGCAGGGGATGCAATGCAGAGGTGCCCATAGCCAGAAATTTCCTTGCGCCACCATGCTTTGCCTAATAAAGAGCTTAACAAATTACAATTGAGAATCAGTAATGCTTTTAAAAAAAAAAAAAAAAAAAAGCTTCACAAGAGACCCATCTCTTTGTAACAGCTTTGAACATCCTACCTTACAGATTTGTAAAATATGCAGCCCTGTCCCAGGGTCTGAAACCCTAGATACACCCACAGCCTGACCCTGGTCTACTACTTGACCTCCTTAGGGCAGAGCCAGCCAATCCTCTGCTCAACAAGTTTATTGCTAAGGACAAGGTAATGCACCAGTTTTCAAAATAATTTGGTTTATAGCGTTCATAAGTAACAAAAAAGGGGGAAGTATTATAAATTTGATTCTTGTATACACCAGGTATAGGTGTGAAGCCCTGCAATCCTGGGCCAGGCAAACAAATTCTTGAAGAGCAAAAACCTGTTTAACCCCTTCAGTGTTGCCCTCTGGTCCCACCCCCACCCCCAAATCAGCTCCCTCCCCCCACTAGTAGGCCTCCAATGGCCCCAGTTATTTCAACCTAACCCTCCCAGCCCCTGCATGATTACAATATCCTGTTGATAGAATCACCTACCAGGCTTTGCCTGCTACCATTAAAATCCCCACTTCAGGGTAATCCCCACCCACAACCACTAATACTGTGCCACAGGGGCTCTGTGCCTAGTGTTGTGGCACACACCCAACTTATCCCTATGTGCTCTTCAAGGGAAGACAAAGAGATGGCATCAACTCCTTAGCATCTCAATACTGCAGCTCTGACAGCACTTTCTTGAGGCTGTTCCAGACCTGGACACTTGCCACACCTACCACCAGCCAAGCCCCAGGGACCTTTACTCAGCTCAGCTGAGGGCAAAATTTCACATTTTGGTTACCCCGCATAGGCAAGGAAGAAAGTAAAGGCCAGGGGCTGGCAAAAGCTGGTCCAGACCAAACATACACACACCCACGCACTCATACATGCACACAACACACATAAATACAAAAGTAAGCATGGGGACAGGCACCAGCATCTCTGCAAGGTTGGTACAGGTGACTGTTAGGAAGCTAAGTCCTAGACTAGGAACAGGGCGATCAGCCCAGCCAGCACAGCAGACCCCTTTTATAGAATGGGGCCAGTGCAGCCACAGGATTCCAGTGCTCAGCCCCTCAGTTGCTGTCACGTGTCCAAAAACGGCTTGTCCTTTCACTATAGCAGAATGCGATGAGGATGGGGTGAGAAGATGATGGGGTCAGTTATTTCATTCCTTTTCTTTTTACAACTTCACTTTTAGAGACTTCAGAGTTCCGAATGTCTGCTGTGCTGTGGAACCCCAGAGTACGCTTGCCTTGGTGGCTGGGAATCTGTTGGACCCTGGAAGCACCTACTCCATGATGGCCCGGTATAGTGCAGGCTCAATATAATCTTCCCGGTATCTTGAGTTGATAACTCGTTGCCGTTTCTTTTCTTGCTTAACCTCTTTCTCTGTGAAAATCTCATTGAAGCGCATGTCTGAGGCTACCGACTATGGGAGAATAAGCCAAAGAATCACTTTATGGTCACCTACCCCCCAAAAAACACAAAAGGACATATCCTTGCCTTGTTCCCTCCCTCCAAGAAAGGAACCAAGGGCACAGAGAAAACATACACTCACCAGTCTAGACTTGACTCTCTTGGGAAGCTCTTCATCCAGAGTATATACATCGTCTCTCTTAACTACAAGCTGTGAGCCATCCTCAAACTCCACCTACCAAGGAAGCAAAGACCTTTGGCTAGGAAATCTTTACCATGTACCGTGGCAATTCCCTACAGCAAAGTTCTCCCAAGAGCAGACTCGGCTCTGGCCCAACAGGCTGCCATGAATTAATTACATACCCCCCACTACCTCACAAGAACCTGTGGCTACCTGGTACATCTGGATGGGGTGGGAGGCCACAAACTTGGCTCCATAGACTTGGCCATCTGTCCATCTTACTTGGACCACTTCCCCTTCAGCAGGAGGACCCAACTGGAGACAGTCCTGGCTCTGAGGAAACAACAAGGAAGGAGAATGAAAGAAAATCCACTTCAGCACAATGATAACTGCCATCTACTCAGGGAAGAATGAACCAGGAGAAAATTCCTGCCCAATACTCCAAGCAAGACAGCTCTCTCTGGCCTGAAAGATGCAATAAAGGCTCACTTGCTAAGTCGAAGTCTGCCCCCCATCTCCATCCCCTGCTGCTTCTAGGTGACAAAAAAGAACCGCTATAAAAATTTACTAAACATAGAGATAGGTCCCATAATCTAGAGTCCTTCTTGCATTCCCTCAACACTTCCTATAAGGGTTCCCAGGGCTCTGCCACACAGAAATGCTACAATACTCAAAATGTGTTCTTCATAGGAAAGGTATGAAAAGAAAATATCACCTACCATGGGATTTGGCAAAGGACTTTATAACTTCTACTCCTTCCAGAAGTGGGTAGGTATCCTATGGTGAGTCCTCACCTTAGCAAAGGGTTTATGAGTGTAGTGCAAAGTCAATATACATGCACGCTGGTTAAATGAAAGGTCTGATGGGTAGATTATGAAAGCGTCCTTAAAGGCATGGCTTAGAAAAGTACACACGGGGGAGGACAGTAAGTCTAAAAGGATGTGGATGTTCGCAATGCTCTTACACTACATGACAAGAGCTAGAAAAGGTCTGTCCTGTCCTCTCTTCCCATGTACCAGTTGATTTATTGAGCAAAAACAGTTCTATAGTATATAGAACTATACATTTCCTAAGTAGGTCATCAAGAAATATAAATATATTTTGTATTAATCTAATAATTAAGGTGAAACTACAGCCCCCCTCCGAATCTATGATAGAAGTTTTAGCTAGCCAAAATGTGACTTTTAATAAATCACTTAGATTCTTTGCCGGGCGCGGTGGCTCACGCCTGGAATCCCAGCAATGTGGGAGGCTGAGGAGGGAGAATTGCTTGAGCTCAGGAGTTCATGACTCGCCTGAGCAACAGTGAGATCCCGACTCATGAAAAAAATGGAAAAACCCAGCTGGGCACTGCTGCGAGTGCCTGTAATCCCAGCAGCTTCCAGAGGCTGAGGCAGCAGAGTCTGAGGCAGGGACATAGGGTGGGACTCTTGTCTTAACAACAACAACAAAAAATCACTTAGGTTCTCTGCAATTCAGTTCTACATCTTATAATAGCAGTTCTCAAACAGTAGACCAAGGAACCTTTGAAGGGTTCCCGAGGCACTTTTAGGAAGCATATGAGGCCAAGACTATTTTCATAATGTTAAAAAACTAGAATTTTTTTTTCTTTTTTTTTTTTTTTTTGAGACAGAGTCTCACTATGTCACTCTCAGTAGAGTGCCGTTACAGCTCACAGCAACCTCAAACTCATGGGCTCAAGCAGTTCTCTTGCCTCAGCCTCCCAAGTAGCTGGGACCACAGGCTCCCACCACAATGCCTGGCTATTTTTTGTTGTAGCTGTCACTGTTGTTTAGCTGGCCTAGGCCAGGTTTGAACCCGCTAACCTAGTACCGTAACCACTGTGCTACAAGCGCCGAGCCAAACACTAGGCTTTTTCATTGTGCAGATCTATGACGGGTTCAAAAGCTGGTGCCTGAGCAGAAATCAAAGCTCTGGCCCCAAGTTCTGCTTATTGTTACTGCATTTTCACCATTTGCACTCACAATTTGGGGGGGGAGGGACAAAAACTCAGTTTCACATAACAATGTCCCTTGATGGAGCAGGAAAGGTTATTAATTTTGTTAAATATTAATCACTAAGTACACGTGTAAGTACTGATAAGACACTCTGGCTACAGACCAAGGTATGGTGCTTGTCTTGAGAGGAAAAAGACCCGTGTAACAGTTGGAGTTGTGAGTATACTAGCTTCTTTTAACATGGAACAACAGTTTTTATTTAAAAGAAATGACTAACTATGGTTACTTAGACTTGGGGATTTGGAACTTCTTGAAAATGAAGTAAAGCCTCTCACTTCAAGGAAAACAAGAGTATCTACTGCCAATAATAAAATTCATACTTTAAAGCCAAAATTGGAATTTGAGAAAAAGTTGCATTCACCACCGTGAGCTTGAAGCTTTCCAAAATCTCTTAAGTTTTGGATGAGACTAGTGATACAAATGGGGTGTCCAATGCATGAAGATTTTCTAAATGACCAATGTATGATGTTATAAAATCATGCGTAAGTGGAAAATCCATTCTATGTATAAGGCAGATTGATGGATTTTAATGTAACAGTATGAAAAGTTCACTGACATGCTTTCAGATTCCACACTGCAACTAACTTCTAAGAAACTGCCACTTGTTTACTTTAGATGGAGTATCAGAGGAGAATAATTACAATTATCTGAAAGGCTGTGAAAATACTTCTCCCCATTCCAATTACGTATCAGTGTGAGGCTGAATTTTCTTCCTACAGTTTAATCAAAACAGTATATTAGAATAGATTAAATCAAGAAATGACATAAAAGGATATGCAAAATTATAGAAAATGGCATTCTTCTTATTTTTGTTTCAGAAGTTACTTTTTATTTAAAAAATGGATTATTTTAAATTAATTAGCCTCAGTTTTAATTTCTAAAAGTAAGTACTGATAAATATAATCCACAAAAACACACACTCTTTGGGGTCTTCAATAACTTTTGAAAAAGGGATCCCTAAGATGACTGTTCCATAAATTAGAGATAATACCACCTACTTCTCAGAGTTGGTATGAGAAGTGAAAAAGAGATTCTTGACATACAGCACTTATCACTGTGCCCAGCATACTGTAAAACCTTAATAAATCAGAACTGTACTCCTGATACAAATACTATTAATATCATCTTCAATAAAGATCTACCTTATAACTAATGAATATGCTTTTAGCAATTAGGTTGCTAATGTGGTATAAACATTGTAAATACCCAACCCGTTAAAGGAGAAATGGTTTTCTTCTTCTCCACCTTGGTACTTAGTCTACCACATGAAGAAGCAGGGTTGGGGTAGGGGAAACCTGAACTAAGTCGTGAACACTGAGCCAGGAAACCTAGGATTGGGTTCAGGAAGTGTGTCTACTATCTCAAGGTGTTGATGACATAAGCAGGCCAGAAGTATCTCCAAGGCATTCCTACTTAGTACCAAAGTCCTCAACTGAAGAGACAAAAGCAGAATCTACACACTTCCAAAGAGGGCCTGGTAGAAGAGAAAGTTAGATACTTTTGAACATTACCCAGCTACTAAACAGTGAAGCTGATATTGGCAGGTGGGTTTGACCAAAGCCTGAGCTTTTCCACTGCACTAGAACCCCTTACAGTATATATGCATGTTTCAAAGAATTACAGAAAATGTTGACTCACACAAACTTCTAGGGAAAACAGGGGACCTAGTGGCACAAAAGCTTTCTGTTTGGGGATTAACTGATGGGACCATGGGACTTCGAAGAAAAGGCAGGCAGACCTACAGCATGTCTACCAGACCCAGAAACATCCTTCCTCCACCCCTCCAACTGCCCAAAAAAGCTCTTCCCAGACATTACCACTATGTCCTCAGGATAAAGATTATCACTGAAGGAACCATCATCAAAGTTGACTTCATAGAAGGTCTCAGTGGTGAGCCTGACCACCTCACACTGGTAGAAACGCCCATTCTTATGCTTGCTAATGACCTTCTGGCCTGCAGTGATGCTCTGCAAGGCTCCCTTGGCACGCTGGAAAAAAACAGAGGCTTGGGTTACTCACACATGCAGACCAAGATTAATTGGTTCCTCTTTATCTGGGAAAGATAAGCATGGGAATGTAGAAGTAAAAAGGAAAGAAAAGATGGGAGTTGAAATTGGCCTTCCCAGATATCCATATTCCACCTGAGGCACTGAAAGAAACCAGTGTGGTATTATTCTCCAAAACTTAAAACTTCCCTAGCTCCAGCTGGGCACCTGTAGCTCAGTGTTTAGGACTCTGGCCATATGTACCAGGGCTGGTGGATTCAAACCCGGCCTAGGCCTGCTAAATGGAAAAAAAAAAAAAAGTAGCCAGGCATTGTGGTGGGCACCTGTAGTCCCAGCTACTAGGGAAGCTGAGGTAAAAGAATCACTTGAACCCAAAAGTTTGAGGTTGTTGTGAGCTATGATGCCACAGCACTCTACCAAGGCGACAGAGGGAGACTATCTCAATTTAAAAAACAACAACAAAACAAAACTTCCCTAGCTCCTAGTCCACAACTGGTTCTGACTTCAAACTCTTTTAACACTCTTGTGACTTCCCTGTTGTTGCCACAACTGACCAAATAGCACTTACTGATGCTACAGCAAAGACATACATCAAAGTATCCAAGAAGGCCAGGGACGCTCACACCTGTAATCCTAGCACTCTAGGAGGCCAACCCAAAGGATCACTTAAGTTTGAGACTAGCCTGAGCAATAGCAAGACCCTGCCTCTACTAAAAAATAGAAAAGATTGGCTCGGCTCCTGTAGCTCAAGCAGCTGAGGCTCCAGCTACATACACCAGACCTGGCGGGTTCGAATCCAGCCCAGGCCTGCCAAACAACAATGACAACCACAACCAAAAAATAGCCGGGCATTGTGGCGGCCGCCTGTAGTCCCAGCTACTTGGGAGGCTGAGGCAAGAGAATTGCCTAAGCCCAAGAGCTGGAGGTTGCTGTGGGCTATGATGCCACAGCACTCTACCCAGGGCAACAGCTTGAGGCTCGGTCTCAAAAAAAGAAAAAAAAAATAGAAAAGATAGCTGGGCATGGTGGTGGGCACCTGTCCTCCCAGCTACCCAGGAGGCTAAGGCAGGAAAAACACTTGAGCCCAGGAGTTTGACATTGCAGTAAACTACAGTGACAGAACTGTACTCCAGCTTAGACTACAGAGCAAGATTCTGTCACAGAAAAAAAAAAAAGTATCAAAGGAGAGACTCAGTGACTGAAGGTCCTGCCTCCCCAGGGAAAAAGCTCTATCAGGTCACAGAACTAGCTATACCCTCAACCAGAATGCTCCAGAAGACTTGAAGTTCACAAGTACTTTTCTTTTTTTATCCCTCCCTTCTTCCCCTGTAAAACACCCAGCTCCATCTCAGTTCCTGATTGCAGTTACTAACTCCATCCTATTAGCATCCTTCCTGCCTCTCAAGGGAGTAACCTGAGTCATCTTAATTCATAATACTTCACCCCTTCCATCTCGTAATCCCCTACTCATTAGCACTCTCCATAAAGCATAATGCTTGAGGAAATATTTGCTGACAGAATAAATGGAGAGCATGCAGAGAAAATGATCCTGAAAACTGTTCAGAGGATTCCATAATAGCAGCTTGTTTCACCTCCAAATTAGGAATCTTGTGCCGAAAGCAGGTGATGAAGACAACAAAAGGCCAGTCATCTGGCTGCATCATCACGCCAGCAGCCTGGGCACAGCTCACATGGAAGGCAGTTGGGCAACGGCCGTGAGAACACTGCACACAGCAGCCAGCAGTTCTTTTCCTCCGCTTCTTACAGAAGATGCATTTCTGCAGCACAGAGGAAGAAAGCCAGTAATTCCAGGAACTTGCAGTATAGCCTGCTCTGCTGTCCCCCATCTCAAATGCACAGCCTCATTAGCAAAAACCAACTTCCTTCCCAAACATGACACACACACAGCCTGTTCTAATTTGTCTGGTTATGGGTGTCCTCATTAAGGGTGGGAATCACAAACTCTGACCCAAACCAAGGGGTAAAGGTGAATACTGGGCCAAACAGAAATTGTCTATTCTCTTCCACACCGAGACTTACAGGTAGGGTACTTATGTAGAGTCTGTAAGCCTGTCCCTTCTTCCTTACCAGTTTGAAGCGAGGCAGGGGGATTTTGCTCACATCCACCGGACTTCTTTCTGCAATGTTAACAAACCTTGCTTCCAGAATTGCCACAGCACATGATACATGGACCCACCTGCCAAAAGGCAAAGGTTACTTACTACCTCAGTCACCTCTAGGCCCAAGGCTCTGTGGCATTCTCTTCTAATGTGAGCCTGGTAAAAGGGTGTCTTTCCTCACCCAGCAAGTTCCTAGGACCCAGGAAGACAAGAATCACAAGTATCTCTACACTCATTACATGGAAACAGTTCCCGAGATCACATTGCCCTGGGTTAACACCGGGGGTGGTCATGCTTCTTACACAACTTACTCACAATCTACTACAAAATAAGTAAAGCCACACCTAACTGTGTAGCAGGTTTCAGAGAATACATTTGAGAACTCTATATAGACCCCTTTTAACAGAGGACCCAAGTGCTTCCTGAAAACATCTTAGCTGTATCCCAGACTGCCTATAATCACAGCTCTCACCCTAGGCGTCTGCACAGTCCTTTCCCTCAGACTGAAATGACCTTTTCTATCAGGTCCCCTTTATCCCTTGCTTAATCGTTTTTTCTTTAGACAAAGTTTTGCTGTGTCACCCAGGCCTAGAGTACAGTGGTGTGATCATAGCTCACTGCAACCTCAAATTCCTGGGCTCAAGCGATCCTCCCACCTCAGCCTCCCAGAATACTAGGAGGTCAGATCCAAGCCCCCCTTACTCTGAAAGGTCTGTTCCATGGATCTCCTTGAAGAGGTCCTCAAACTTTTTAAACAGGAGGCTCAGTTCACTGTCCCTCAGACCGTTGGGAGGGCTGGACTATAGTTTAAAAAAAAAAAAACTATGAACAAATTCCTATGTACATTGTACATATCTTATTTTGAAGTAAAAAAACAAAACGGGAACAAATAGAATCACACCGCCTCATGTGGCCTGTGGGTCGTAGTTTGAGGACCCCAGGATTAAAGTAAATTCTGGGCACTTGGGGAAAATGACACACACCAAGATGAGAACAACTAAAGCAGTGAAAGCTCTTAAAATCAGGCCATGGGAAAACCTACAACAGACAATGTTGAGGCCACACAGAAGCTGTCTGCAGCCCTGGTAGAGCTGTCATGTGGGAGTAGGGACAGATTTGTTTTGTGTGTCCCTAGAGGGCAGAACGGGGATAAAAAGGTGAAAGTGAGAGGCTCAAGCAGAGCCACTTCTACTCCAAATAAGGAAGGATGTTACCAACACTGTCCTGCAGTTGTAAGGAACACAATGACCTCACATAACGGCACCAAGTGCCTATAGAGGTCTGGAAACAGCAAGCAGAGCAGCCATCTACCTGGAACAACATGACAGGGGTCCCAGGGAGGCAGGAGGCTGTGTGGTGTGTATGCTGCAAGTTCCCACAGGATTTCACTTCACAACAGGACATTCTCTGCCAACCTGTGTGTACTATCCATTAGACAGCCACCTCTTCCAGGGCAAAAACCTCATTGACCTTATATCTGTACCTCAGAACAATTAAAGACGGGACTGACAACAAAGTTTCAGCTCCATGACGATGAGGTTCCAGACAGCTGAGAAGTCCAGAAGCACCTGTATATAGATTTGATTCCACAGAGGGTGGGCCTGAGTTCTCCTCCCTGTCCTGCTATCCTTGAGGATACCCACCTCTCTCTACCCAGCAGTTCTGAGCCAGGAAGTGTGCCCTGAGGAAAAGTGCTTCCTAGCCCCAGCCAGCCCTGTAGAGGGTTGTAACAGGACAAATATCCTCACATGTAGCCTGCAAAGTCTCTGCATCATCTCCACGAGGGCCTCATGCCCTCCTGTGTTCATTTTTAGCTCCTCCAACAAAGGAGGATGCTACTCCATCTCTGCTGCAGAGGGGAAACTGGAATTGCAAAGGTCTAGGACTGTTTCGCTTCCCACGGCATTCCAGTTTTAAAATCAGTCATGGAGGCCAGGTGAAGTGGCTCACATCTATAATCCTAGCATTCTGGGAGGCTGAGGCAGGTGGATTGCTTGAGTTCAGAAGTTTGAGACCAGCCTGAGCAGGAGCAAAATCCTGTTTCTAAAAATATCCAGGCATTGTTGCAGGTGCCTGTAGTTCCAGCTACCAGGGAGGGTGAGGCAATAGGATCACTTGAGCCCAAGAGTTTGAGGTTGCTGTGAGCTATGGTGCCATGGTACTCTACCAAGGACAACACAGTAAGACTCTGTCTCAAAAAAAAAATTAGTTTTGGAGATGCTATTCTAGTTCCACATAATGTGCTCCCCAAGTCCTCATCAGTCATTCAGAACACCTCTTGCCCTAGCAATGTTGCTGTAAGCTGCTTCAGAACTGTGCCTGTCTATTGCAAGATGCTGCTCAAAAAACCTACCTGTCATCATTTGCTCTTTGTAGGGCCCCTCCTCTTAATGAGCATAAACAGCAGTCCTACCAGGAAAATAGAGGAAAGAAAGTGTTACCAGCTAGTCATTAACATCCAGTCTGCTCTCCACTCGACATAAGCAAACAGTGTAATGATGGCATGTGGGGCTTCACCTACATAGCACCTGAAACCAGAACTCCCCTGTAACAAGGGGAGGCCACTTAGGGCTAAAGCATACCAACTATTCACTTGACTTAACATAATCTTTTTCACTATTACTGTTAATAACAACTGTAAGCAAAGACACAAAAGATACAAAAGATACTCTGCTCAAACTAGAGGCACTTACAAGGCTCTGACTACTTATGTAGGGTATTGCCTGGTTCCAAGGGGTACAATGAACAAAAAGCTGCAAAATAAACTAACTGAGCCCCTTCCTTAGGCTCTGACCAAAAATGGCCAAACTCTTATGCCTCCTCCACAGGCAGGACTCTACTTGGTCTTCACATAGAAGCAAACACAGCTTCTAGACACATTGGGCAGCAACCTCTCACTGTCACAGGATTTATTCTCACCATCCTCTCTGACATCACTGCGTAGCAGGCCCTAACAAGAAATACGTCTTGCCCTGATTGTACCCCAAGTCTCATGGGGAAGACAGCAATGGTGTGAAGGACTCACCTCCTCCAGGGCATTGGCTGTACACCGAGAACACATCCAATCTTCAGAAGCCTTTGTAGGGGGGACCCCATAGCAACCTAATAGGGACACCAAGATGAACACATTAAACCCAGAGGTCAGAGTCAGAAGGTACATAAACAATTCTTTTCCATATACCATCCCCACAGCTACAATGAAATCTTACAGAAACCCCTGAATTCTATAGTCTGAGTCCCCAGGGCTCAACTATACAGTATGGCCTGAAGTCTCAAAAAGTCAAAAACTGTAGATTCACTTGTATAAGCACCTAGTGCGTAGCAAACTCCTGACACCTGCAACCAAGAAGACAGCACAGGAGTGGCGCCTGTGGCTCAATGGGTAGGGCGCCAGCCCCATATTCCAAGGGTGGCGGGTTCGAACCCAGCCCAGGCCAAACTGCAACAAAAAAATAGCCAGGCATTGTGGTGGGCGCCTGTAGTCCCAGCTACTCAGGAGGCTAAGGCAAGAGAATTGCCTAAGTCCAAGAGATAGAGGTTGCTATGAACTGTGACGCCACTGCACTCTACTGAGGACAACAAAGTGAGACTCTGTCTATAAAAAAAAAAAAAAGAAAAGAAAAAGAAGAATACAGCACAGAGATGACTGGTTCAAGTATGAACCCTTGGAAACAATGACAATCTATCAGCACCAAGCTCCCCGGGAACACACAAGCAACCTCTGGATGGAGGACTGGGAGGCCACCATGTGGCAAGGACTTCTGCTTAGGGTACAGAAGACAGAAAGGTGAGGGACACTCACTGGCATGGACTCGGACGCTGCACTTCTTGCAGGAAACCAGAATGCTGGTGCCATCCTCCTCAAGGTAAGGAGTAGAAAGATTGATGTCTGTGCTGCAGCCAGTTGAGGTGAAGCACATTTCTGGAATTAATGGCTTGGTCCTCTGCTTCTGGGGAGCTAAATCTGCAGCATTTCCACAATTTTGACTAAGGCCTCCAAACTCAACCTAAAGGGAGAGAACACTTAAGTGCACACCTCAGTAAGCACATGCCTAATGCTCTTAGATCTCCACGTGCTCCATCAGCAGAAAGCTAATGTTCTTATGGATATGACTGTGGGTATAGCTCCCGGTGCACAGCCATTATCCCAGAGCTATTAATTGAAGTTACCTCTAATGACTCAAATTCAATGTCTCATAGCAGCACCAAACAAAGGCCCCTGGAGGACAACTGAGAAAAGGGAGCTGGGTAAGAGGCAACTGGGATTTCAATCTTCCCAAACCAAGTGGTAATAAAATGCTCTGAGATGTTAGCTAGGCTGCTACTGTGGGCTCCCCTGTGTGCTACACTGTATGGGGACCCTGCCCAGGGAGGGAACACAGAGTAGGTGCTAATGGGTCAGGGCCAGACCTGATTGCCTCCGGTGGTCCATGTCAGGTCACCTAAGGTGCAGCCCTGTCACATGGCCAGAGCACCACCTGTGATTCCTGGCTTGGGGCCCTTCCAGGAAGAACATTATGTCGACATATTGTCCCTGACAAACTACACCAGAAGCAAATATTGCTGGTTCTGCCACTGGATGGCACCCTCACCTCCCCCCTCCCCAAGGGTCAACATTCATGAAACTCTGACCTTCACTTAGTAAATCTGCTGACAGTTACCCACCAGGCCATTCATTTCCCTCACAGACAATGGTACATAAAGTTCTTTGCCTTTGCTTTTTGTCAGAGGAAAAATGTAGTGAGTTACTAATCCAAAGCGTGTTTCCATTTTTCAGTAAAAATGAATCTGGGGCCCTGTCAGGCTTAGTGGTAGCCATGCTTCTTTAATTACCACAGGGGAACCTCACTTACCTACCTGCCACCCTGTACAGGCCCCAGCTGAGACTGAGCTGGACCCCTTAGCACCTTCCTGGCCTCCTAGAACTAAACCCAAAAAGGCCCATGATGGTGAAACCATCAATGCCCCAGAGTGGGGAGCTCGCACTGAGCTCAGCAACCCTGCTGCCCACCCCACTCTGCCTCAATTGGGCCCTCTGCTCCTACCCCTCCTGAGTTCCTTTTGCTACAGGCAACACCCACTGTGGCAATGAAAAGGGAAAGAAGACAACATTAGAGGATCTGGCTTTTCATCTCAAGTATAGACTGTATTACAAAGAAATTACAGTCCTCCACTCACTGCCAGACTAGGAACCACTGGCAGGAATAATCACTGACTAGAATGACAATAAAAAAGCAGACTCAGCTTGGTGCCTGTGGCTCAAGTGGCTAAGGCGCCAGCCAATACACCTGAGCTGGCGGGTTTGAATCCAGCCCAGGCCCACCAAACAACAATGATGGCTCCAACGAAAAAATAGCTGGGCAATGTGGCAGGCGCCTATAATCCCAGCTACTTGGGAGGCAGAGGCAGGAGAATCCCTTGAGCCCAGGAGTTGGAGGTTGCTGTGAGCTGTGATGTCAAGGCACTCTACCCAGGGTGACAGCTTGAGACATTGTCTCAAAAAAAAAAAAAAAAAAAGCAGACTGCTCTGCAAACAATGGAATCTGTGCTGAGTGCGTGTGCAAAGGGAACCTAAACCACACCCTCAGGGCAACTCCAAAGCATTCTCCAGTGAAAACCCACAAAGCTGGATTATCTGCTTGACCAAGCCTGACCAATACACAGATAGGGTAGAGAATGTTAGGGAAAAAAGCCTTTCCCAAAGCAACCAGTGACAACCTACCCACCACAATTAAATCCACTATCCCCTGATTGCTGGTCCTCAGTCAACGATGAGTAGAACAGGCTTACCTGATGGTAAGTCTGGAAGATCATACAGACAGCGCAGTGAGGGGCTTGCTGAGCCATGCTCTCATTGAATTCCTTTTCAGCCTCAAAGTTCGGGGGTCGGTTTTGCCACAACTGGCTCAGGGGCTTAGCCCAGGCCTCAGTCTCCTCAGCCTCTTCCTCAAGAGTCAGCTGTTCAGATGTCTCTAGAGGAGGAAACAGAAATGTGAGTCAGCACCAACCCTGCACATCTATGGTTCTGCTTGGTGAGCAGATGAGCTGAGCCAGGACTCCTGGTCCTAAGTTTGGACTAAAGACACCCAAGGGTGATAAAGGCAAAAGGCAGAGTGGACAGACTCTTTCAACGCCTAGATTATGCTGTGGGAGCCCTGCCTACGCCTTTCTCAGACCAGAATGATTCATTATCTCTATCCTTCCTTTTGCCCCAGGAGCTTGACCTTCCCTGCTGTCCATTCAACCTCTCTACCCAAGGGCAGCAGAGCAAAGCACTATCTTGCCACAAACCACATTATTTGATGTCTCCAAAATGTCGGCACATTAAGTCCTTTCCTTATAGTTTTCCCTTTAGTTGTGGTGAAGATAAACAAGGAAGGAATGCTTTGACTCTGTGGTTCAGTATGGAGTCATCAGTTAACTTTTTTTTCCCCAAAGTCTCAAAAAATAGACGAGTATTTATAAATAAAAATAGAAGATAATTTCAAAAAGCAGATCATACCAAATCTTACAGACAGTAGAAAAAGAAGAAATACTTCATTCTACTTCATCTGGATATACCTGATATTTAAATTGGAAAAAATGTATTATTATAAAGGGAAATTATAAAGGGAAAAATGTATTATTATAAAGGGAAATTATAAATTTCAATTGTAAATGATAATACAATATCCTGAACAACATATTAACAAGTTGAATTAAAAATTATTGTTCAAATAATGTACTTTGGTCAAAATTAAATCCAATTTATGT
>CAUYPK010072920.1:0-23740 GCA_963574355.1 Loris lydekkerianus | reverse complement strand
TAGCAGTGACAAATATGGAACTATGGAACCAGACATTGACCATCTCATTAGCCAAAAGCAGGCCCATAGTTCCCATTGAAATACTGGTAAGTTTGTTGATTTAACTTTAGTTGTTCTTCATTTTAAATATTGTATTTGTTCTTGTTTTGTTTTTTTAATTCAAAATAAGATATGTGCAATGTGCATAGGAATTTATTCATAGTTTTTTTGTGTTTTTTTTTTAAACTATAGTCCGGCCCTCCAATGGTCTGAGAGACAGTGAACTGGCCCCTGTTTAAAAAGTTTGAGGACCCCTGCTTTAGATTCACAAGTGCACACATTTTTACTTTGCTTTTCTTAGTATAGTAGCCCTTGAAAAGATGGGTTAATGTGACATCACCATCTACCCATGTTATTACATTTAGTTCTCCCACAGGATGCTGTTAGTTACTAACATTACACACTTGGCTTATTCTGTTTCTTTCTACTTTTGTCCTAATAGTTCTTTTGATTACAGTTCAAGCCAAACAACTGGCTTAAGGTGACTTCATTTTTTAACCTATTATTTCTCTCAGACTGGGTGTGATGATAACTCATGCCTATAATCCCAGCACTCTGCAAGGCTAAAGTGGGTGGATTGCTTGAGCTCAGGAGTTTGAGACTAGCCTGAGCAAGAGACAGACACCATCACTATAAAAAGCCGGCTGTTATTGAGGGTGCTTGCAGTCCCAGCTACTCACGAGGCTGAGACAATAGGATCACTTGAGCCCCAGCTACTCACGAGGCTGAGACAAGAGGATCACTTGAGCCCCAGAGTTTGAGGTTGTTGTGAGTTATGACACCAGGGCACTCTGCCCAGGGTGACCAAGTGAGACTCTGTATCAAAAAAAAAAAAAAAAAAAAAAAAAAGGAAAAGAAAAGAAAAAGGAAAAACTGTATTATTCCTTTCTGTATACAAGGGGGGCTAAGGCACTTTAATAATGAGTACGTAATATAGACAATTAGGACTTAATGATTTGTAAGGGTATAAGCAACAGTTCTTCAGTTTCTTCAGGTGCTGCCTTAGTAAATCTTGCAGCTCACATGTTGTGGACCTTACCTTCACCAAGCAACTGCAAGTATGGGACTTTGGGCTTTGTTGAATCAAATAGCACTTCCTGCAACAGAGCACTTATGGGCAAATGTACATTTCCCCAGGATGGTGTCTTTATAAACCTTCATATTACAAGAACTATTTTTTTTTTTTTTTTTTGAGACAGAGTGTCACTATGTTGCCCTTGGTAGAGTGCCGTGATGTCACAACTCACAGCAACCTCAAACTCTTGGGCTTAAGCAATTCTCTTTCCTTAGTCTCCCAAGTATCTGGGACTATAGGCACTCACCACAATGCTCCGCTATTTTTTTGTTGCTCTTGTCATTGTTGTTTAGCTGGCCTGCACCAGGTGCGAACCTGCCAGCCTTGGTGCATGTGCCCGGTGCCATAACCACTGTGCTAGGGATGCCAAGCCTACAAGAACTCTTTTGAAGCTCTGAACCTATCTGTCTTTTGCTGGCTGGAGAGTTGGGAATATGTGGAACTTCTGTTTCCTGATGTTTTAGGCACTCATCATTGCTTATAGATACAAGTTTTGTTGTTGTTGTTGTTGTTGTTGTTGTTGTTGTTTAGAGACAGAGTCTTACTATGTCACCCTGGATAGAGTACTGTGGCATCACAGCTCACAGCAACCTCCAACTCTTGGGTTTAAGTGATTTTCTTGCCTCAGCCTCTTAAGTAGCGGGGACTACAAGCCCCCAACACAATGCCCGGCTATTTTTTTTTTTTTTTTAAGTGATGAGGTCTTGCTCTCGCTCAGACTGGTCTTGAACCTGTGAGCTCAAGGCAGTCCACCTGCATTGGCCTCTGAGAGTTCTAGGATTACAGGCATGAGCCACTGTGCCCAGCCCTGTGGCCACTTCCTCACTGTTAGGGCATAATCATTAGTAGTGTAACATCATTCCAGGCTGAATATTTTATCATTGGCTTTTAAAATACAATGTTCAGCCTGGAATGATGTTATACTTCAAATGATTATGCTCTAACAGTGGGGAAGTGGCCTTCCACTTTCTGGAGAACTGTTATTTTGTTCTATTAACAACATTAAAGAGGTCCTCTATTGAGAAGATTGCAACAGCATGGCAGATCTTCTGTGAAATGGTAAGGGGGTTAAATACCTGATTAGAAGACAGCTGAGTCTCCTTAGAGGCTCTGTTTGTATTCATGACCTTCTTTGCAAAGAAGAAATTGAACAATTACCGTGGTATTGATTCATTCCCTGTAACCCTGGGAGAGAGAACAGGAAGCTTCACAGTGCTGGATGGGTACTTCAGGATGATGGGCTCTGCAGGCTTGTTTGATAGCTTTTCTTTCTAATGACTTCATTGTCTTCAGCCTTGGTTGCTGGTGGTGCTGAGCTCCAAGAAAAAGAAGATCAAGAGGGGAAAAAAGGAGGAAGCTGGAGAGAGAGACCAGTGCCCTAGTCCAAGTTTCACTAGGTTCACTCCTCAAAGCAATAATGAAAGCAGATAGTGAATAAATGTTGAAGTATACCATGTGATCACAATAATGTGAAAAAAATATGCATTGCAGACAAGGTAAAAAATAACCAAAATGTTAGCAGTTTTATATTGTGGGTGGGAATAGAGTTGACTGGCTTTTTCCTTGTCTTTTCTGCATTTTTCTGTATTTTCTGTGCTAATTACACAATATTTTTAAATGGGGAAATAATTTTGTAGGTTAAAGTATAAAGAGAAAACTTTCACATGCCAGGATAGATTTACCACTGGCTTTAATGTAAACACATTATACTGTGAAATATAACTACCATTTTTTTCTCTTTTGGGAAATAAGGGACAATATAAATTCTTCACTTGACTCAGCACCTTTAGAAGAACACTTACTTAGAACAAAGAAGCAAAAGCACATTGCTGACTGAAACTCCAAAACCAACAGTGTTTCATAAGAAATTTTAAAAATTCAGTAGCAAATAAACTGTATATTAAGGGTTTTTAGATATGCTGGGTAAGGCGCATCTTCATATTAGCTTTATCGAGATAATGATTCATCCATTGAAAGTGTACAATTCAGTGCTTTTAGTGTATTTACAGAGTTGTAAAACCATCATCACAATTAATTTTAGAACATTTTCATCACCCCAAAAGAAACCCTGCATCACTTAGCTATCACTCCCCAGCTTCCCTCACACCCTCATCTTGCAACTCCCCCAGTCCCCAACAACCACTAATCTACTTTCTGTTTTTACAAACTTGGGTTTTCTTATAAATGGAATGATACAGTATGTGGTATTTTGTGACTGACTTCATTTATTTAGCATGATGTTTTCAAGGTCATACACATTGTACCATGGATCAGTGCTTCATTTTTTTTTTTTAATGGCTGAATAATATTCTTATGCACAGACCACGTTTTGTTTATCCATTTGGATCAATTCCACATTGGGATATTATGAAAAATGCTATTATTAATATTTGTGTTTTTGCATGGATATTTATTTTAATTTCTTTCTGGTTTATACCTAGAAGTGGAATTGCTGAGTTTTATGGTAACTCCATGTTTAATGTTTGATAGAACTGCCAGATGGTTTGACCAAGCAGCTGTGCCATTTTACATTTCCACCAGGAGTATATGAGGGTTCAGATTTCTCCTGGTCCTTGGCAGCACTTATTATTATAGTTTATTTCATTATTGCCATCCCTCTCCCAGGGTTATGCAGATGTATCTTTTTTTTTTTTTTTTTTTAGACAAGAGTCTCACTCTGTCGCCCTCCCTGGATAGAGTGCTATGGCAACATAGTTCACAGCAACCTCAAACTATTGGGCTTGAGCAATCCTTTTGCCTCAGCTTCCTGAGTAGCTGAGACTATAGGCATTCAACACATCGCCCAGCTAGTTTTTCTATTTTTGGTGGAGATGGAATCTTGCTCTTGTTCAGGCTGTTTTGAATTCCTCACCTCAAGCAATCCACCTTCCTCCACTTCCCAGAGTGCTGGGATTACAGGTATGAGCCACGGAGGGCCCAGCAAGTAGAATGAATCTATACCACAGTAACAATTCAGTTTCAACTTTGCAAAGAGGCCATGAATACAAATAGAGCCTCTAAGTTGTGAAGTGGTATCTCATTGTGATTGGAATTTGTATTCATGTGATGGCTAATGATGTTGAGCATCTTTTCACGTGCCTCTTGGCCATTTCTATATCTTCTTTGAAAAAATGTCTAATGAAATACTTTGCCTATTTTTAATTGGGTTTTCTTCTAATGATCAAGTAGATGAGTAATGGAAAGGGTTTAGAGCCTGATAATACTGGATCTGAGCCTGAGCTCAGGCAGTTACTATTTTAGTGAAGGTGTTCAACAGGTGAGAACCATTCTTGCCATTCTTATTGTTTATCATCGAGCTTTAAAAAATGAGGTGTTTATTTTCCAAGGAGGAATGGAGTATTCTACAGGAAGAAATAGGGCATTCTCTGGGAAGGAATGGGGTATTCTCTGTAACTGAATTTCCCCATAACTAATGTTTATCCCTTTGCTCAAAAGTTGGAAAATTTCTAAAATGCCTCATGTGTTTTCGGTACTTTATTGAACAGAGAGCACTGAACCTGATTTAACCCTTTCTTGATTACTACTTAGAACATCTTAGATGGTATTTTATTTGTAGCCATGACAGGGCACTCAGGAGCCACTTAAGGGATGGAGAATTGTTTGCGGGCTCCTTTGGCTCTTCTAGTGACTTTTTCTCTTGGTTTAGGATTCATTTTGCAGTGACCCTACTTCTCACAGTGTTTTCCCTCCACTTCCTCATTGTTTCCAACGTGAGTGTGATTTTAGAGAGAATGAAAGGTTACCAGGAGAAACCAGATAAAGAAACTGGTTGAGGCTTGGTGCTTGTAGTTCAGTGGCTAGGGTACCAGCCACGTACACGGGAGCCGGTGGGTTTGAACCCAGCCCGGGCCTGCCAAACAATCACCACTACAAGCAAAAAACAGCCAGGTGTTGTGTCAGGTGCCTGAAGTCCCAGCAATTTGGGAGGCTGAGGCAAGAGAATCGCTTAGACCCAAGAGTTTGAGGTTGCTGTGAGCTGTGACAGCACAGCACTCTACCCAGGGCGACCTAGTGAGACTCTGTCTTAAAAAAAAAAAAAAAGAAAGAAAGAAAGAAACTGGTGGAATATCACACATAATTAAAAAAAAATGGTTTCTAGCTCAAAGGCCAGAGGGTAGATTCCTCCCCTACTGTCTCCTGATGTGCATGGCCTTTGTTACAGCTATTTCATTAAAGGCTCAAGGATATTTTCACATACTTTCAAGGTCCAGTATGAGCTTCTTTTTTGTTGGTGAACGTTTCTGGAAGTTATACTCCTAGGCAAGTGGAATATTAATAAGAACTGTTGCTTTGTTCCCAATATTCTTTCGAGAAAATATGTGAACTTTGAAAACTCAAACCACCCAGGATCAAATTTTAACTAAAAATTAATTTAAAAAATCAACCTGAACAGATCCCATAAACTGTCCATTAAATGGGAGAGTTATTATTATTATTATTATTTTAAATCAGACCCTTGGCTGGGCACGGTGGCTCAGGCCTGTAATCCTAACACTTAGGGAGACCAAGGCAGGAGGATCATGTGTGCTCAGGAATTTTGAGACCAGGCTGGGCAACATGGTGTGGCCCTCATCTCTAAAAGAATTTAAAAAAAAAAATCAGACCCTTGCGTTCAACTTTAGCTTATCCATATGTAAAACATTTAGGCTTACCAAAGGCAAATATTACCTTCAAAGTGTCTTGTTTAGGCATTTGGGTCAACCAACAACATTCATTGTTGAAAATTAATACTTACTTCGTGCAACATTATTTATTAGTTTTTTTTTTTTTCTTTGAATATAACCTTCACTCTAGCAGAAAAGATTTAAAAGCATTACAGTTTCAAGGGAGGACTGGAACTCTGATCAGTGTGAAAGGGTTAACTTTAGATGGGTCCCTTTAACCAGACTGGGCTGTTGCACGGAGGCTTGTACTTTGGGGGATGGGCTGGCCTGCAGGTGCCTGGCTGTGTCAGATACTACACCATACAGTTTATCTGTTCAAAATATTTTTCAAGGATTATAGGATTATGTTTTTGGTCATGAGAAACCAGCTTGAAAATTTTCTGACAGTTTTAGTAGATGGGGGCTTAATAAACAAGCCAATAGAATTCAAGGGAACTCAGCCTGGGATCTTGCTAAAACTGCAGAACCAGGTGTCATATCCCTTAGGGGGAAACCGTGACCTGTAGGGTTAATTTCTGGCACCAGCTTGCCTGGAATGAGTTCAGCTGCAGGCAGGAGATGGCTAAAGTGTCCCCATAGCTAAAATCATTACCTACCAAAGAGCCAGCTAGGTGGGGCTGGTTTCACGGAGCAGTATCTTTTGGGAAGGTGTTCTCCTAGGAAAGTTATTTGGGAGCCTGTGTTGTCAAGAAGGCCAAGACCCACCGTCGCAGGCATACCTTGTCCTAGGTCCTGGTTCTGTCTGTCCTGTATGGTGCCACTGGACTTAATTCTTATGCTCTCCCACATCATGAAATAATAAAAATGGTAAAGTAGGTCTCAATTCTGTTTTTTTTTTTTTTTTTAATTTTCAGTCATTTTTCCCCCCTTGGTAGCATGTGCTGTTCCTACTTTGGAGATGGCACCCATACTTGCTAGTGGAGATCTGCGGCTCCCAGGTTCACTGCATTTTCCTAGTATCTGTGATCTTGATCCCAAATCATATGCTTTATGCACCAGTTCTCAGCCGCTGGTTACTGCTGATCTTGTGGCTACTGGCATTTGCACTGTTTTCTCTTGGCCTTTGCATGTTGGTGCCTCGTTCTGTCTTTAGGGTTCAGGTTTCCTTGTGTCTCTGTCTGTGTCTGCATCATCTCTCAATGCTGCACTGTCCTCCCCAAAGGTGAGCTGTAAGTATCACCATCCTCCTGAGAAACTCCACTCTTGGTTGCATTACCACGGGGTCTCACCCTCCCTGGGAACACTGGTTTCTGCTGTGAGTGACACTCCTGACTCCTGGGCCCAGGTGCCACTGACTGACAGCAGAGCCTCCTGGCCTGTCATACTCTCACACTGGACTTCCTAGCTTTGCAAACTGCTGACTTCCATGAAGCTCTGTTTCCCATCACAATTCAGCTCTGTGTGTTGGACTCTGCTTTTCAT
Organism: Loris lydekkerianus; assembly: GCA_963574355.1. Taxonomy (NCBI): domain Eukaryota; kingdom Metazoa; phylum Chordata; class Mammalia; order Primates; family Lorisidae; genus Loris; species Loris lydekkerianus. Next base: position 16,519 of record CAUYPK010072920.1, on the reverse strand, counting down.
CTCTTCTGTGGCTTTAGCCAGAAAGAAATAGCAGTGTCTGGGCAGCATGCCACGAGAAAGACTATTCCCTCAGGAGCACCACTTTTTCTGCTGCTTATTTTCAAATGTTCCCCTTTTAAATCTTCTTTCTCTTCCCCACTACTGCATACAGGTTACATTTAGGTCTCTTTTTCTGTCTGTAGTCTATAACAGAAACTAGATAATACATAGATAACACAAGGGGGAAAATTCATAAGAGTTATTAAGATCATCATCATTACTACATTGTGAAAATTAAAAAAAATAACTAATGAAGAGCAAAGAGGATTTTACATGAGTTTCTGATAATCCTGACCTAGAAGGAGTTATACTGAAATGTACTCATGGAAAATATCACTCAGAAACTAAGGTGTAGTAGTGAATTAAATGTAATGGTTCTGTCACAAGATAACTGAGTATTCAATACATCAAACTTTAGATCCACCCCATTATCCAGCTTTTGGTCCTGTGTTAACTGGGAAGCTTCCATTGGGATGATTTTGCTTTTTACACCTTCAAAGTGAGTTTTTAGTCGAAATAACTATTCAAATTAATGAACATGCAGTGGTAGTTTGAAGTTGGTCAGTATTAAACACAGAAAAGCCTCATTTTTACGAAACATATGTTTTCCTAAAAAGCTTTGTGTTGATACGATTTTGGAAAATCCAGTCACATCTTAAGGGCACTGAGGGAGCAAGCTATTTAAAGGATCTGTGTTCAGTGAACTTTTTGTGTAACACAAATAATCTCCATCCAATATTATTCTATTTTCTGAGTTTAAGTCTTCTGAAGACATGTGCCACATATTTTCATTTTACCTCAATCATTTTATAGGACAGCATTTAAAGAATGGAAAGTCAAGTTTTAATTATTTGTTGATTGATTCTGAAGCAAATGTACATAAGAATGTTTTAACAAACCCGGGTACAGCCTGAAGGAATAGCCATTTAATTGAATCAATCAACGGCAGAGCTTGACATGTAGTTTTCTCTTTAGTGTTTAGATTACTTAGTAAACATTCTTAAGAGCCACAAGTGACTTTTGACTGCTTCCAAATATCTGTTCCTTTAGCATCTGACCATGATTTATTTTTGTTGCAAAAAAAAAAAAAAAAAAAAAAAAAAAATTCTTTACTGAAAGCTTTTAAATGGCCATAACAGTTTTTTTTCTTTTCTAAAGTTTTTTTTTAAAACTTTTTGAATTTTTAATTATTGTGGGTGTATAATAGTTGTATATCTTTATAGGGTTCATGATGTTCTGATACAAGCATACAATGCGAATTAGTCAAATCAAATGTGAACTGGAATGCAGTTATAAAAATACTCATAGCACATGTACACACACACACACACACACACCCTTGGCCAAAATGTCAACATTTCCCTGGATAGAGAAATGTCATAGCAGCGTCTTGAAGAAATGGGAGCTAAATTTTTCATTCATCAGTTCATTTAACAAATATTTGTTGAACATCTATTAATATTTAAGAGCCAGGCACTGTAGTGATTCATCATTTCCCACCTTCATGTGGGAACATATGAGAGTATATGTAATACAACTCTAAGCTTAGAGAAAAAGGTAAAGGAAAGGGCCACTCCTCCCACCGTGTCAGGTCAGTGGCCAGTGCTCATTTATCACTATCACAGCTCACAGAATGTTAAGATTAAAAAGAACTTTTGAAATCCCTAGCTGAAAGTTTTCACGTTATGGAGAAGCAAACTGAACCAGAGCAGAAAAATGACTTGGTCAAGAAAGTAATAGAGGCCAGGCACGATGGTTCACACCTGTAATCCTTAGCACCCTAGAGGCTGGGGCAGGTGGATTGCCTTGAGCTCAGGAGTTCAAGACCAACCAGAGCAAGAGCGAGACCCCATTTCCACTAAAAATAGAAAAACTAGCCTGGCATGATGGGTGTCTGTAGTCCCAACTATTTGGGAGCCTGAGGCAAGAGGTCACTTGAGCCCAGGGTTTTGAGGTTGTTGTGAGGTAGGCTGATGCCAAGGCACTCTAGTCTGGGGCAACAGGGTGAGAATCTTGTCCAAAAAAAAAAAAAAAAAGTAATAGAGCCAGAGCAAAATCTTATAAGAACGGCATCTATTTCATGGAGCTCTTAAGAGATTAAATGAGTTTAATATTTATAAAGTTCCTAGAATAGTGCTTGGTAGTTAAAAAACATGATACTAACAGTAATAAAAACAATAAAAAGTGATATTCCATGCTGCATCTCAAACAGATCAAATCTTGGTAACATTATTACTTCTGATGCCTTCAGAGAGACTTATGGGGACCTTCAGAAACTTGGAGGATCAGGGAAGAAACTCGCCTTGTTTTGGTGGAGTTGAACTTGTCTTAACGGAAGTGATTACAATAAATGGTGTTAGGGTCAGAATCTGGAGCATGGGCGGCCACAAGTAAGAGAATTACTTCTGTACATCCTTGGTTATGCTCATCATCTTGATTGCACCTTCTCTCATGTTGTCTCTGTAAGCATATTTGCCCTTTTCAAACTGCAAGTAATTTCTTAATCAACTCTCTGAGTGTTGCTAAGTACAATATATGATTCAAAGTCCTTATTTGATTTGGCTGCTGGGCAGTGTTTGACTATTTTGATTATTCTCTCTTGCTTAAAGAATAGTTCATGTGATTTCACATTCTTTACATTTTCCTCCCTCTTTCTGGCTGCTCATATCTCTCCTTTTCCCCTCCACCTCCCCCTTCCCTTCCCTCTCAGGGAAAATTTCAAATGTACACAAAAATAGACTAGTATAGTTCCTCTTTGTGAAGTTGTGTCACCATCTCAGTAAATAGTTATGTTCATTTGCTTTGTTTTGTCTTAGAATTTCATGGATTGCTTTTCAAAAATTTAATATTGCCTCATAATGACATAAAAACATTACTATAGTTCCAAAATCAAATCTACGAAACAATGAATATTTAGAGAAGTGTACCTTCTAGCCTTGTCTCCTTCAACTTTTTCCCTCTCTCTCCCTATATGTAACTATTTAACTTTTAGTTTTTGGTCCATTATTTCATTTAAAAATTTTCCCTTTTCTCTTCCACATATACCATACACCCAAGAGACACTGAATTATTAGAGGTTGCTCTACACGACTCCTGCCTCATTTCTTGCCTTTAATCTCATCTTTACACTTGCATTTACATCTGACCCCTGCCTACATTACACTTCTACCATATTGCATTATTTGAAAGGCTTCAGTACACGACATCTTCTATTGCCTCTGAGCCTTCATTTTTTTTTTTTTTTAATTTTTAAAGACAGAGTCTTGCTTTGTCACTCAGACTGGAGTGTAGTGGTGTCATCATGGCTCATTATAATGTCAAACTCCTGGGCTTAAGTGAGCCTTCTGTCTCATCCTCCTGAGTAGCTAGGACAGCAGGCATGAGCCACCATTCCCAGATAATTTTTTGATAGAGATGGGATCTTGCTATGTGGCCCAGGCTGGTTGCACACTCCTGATGTCAAAGAATCCTCCTGCCTTGGCTTCTCAAACTGCTTGGATTACAGATGTCAGTCACCATTCCCTCCCCTGAGCTGCTTTCTTTTTTTTAGCCTGTTTAAATTCTATTTTTTTTATATAGAATCTTCATTGGAAAGAATTCAAGGGAGAATGGGAGGAAAATCTATAGGGAGACAGATAGTGTCATACACTGCTAGTGGAATGCATAATAGTAAAGCCTTTATAAAGGGATATCCCTACCAAACTTCAGTCAGCACTCTATTCATCAGTTACATATCCTTATCTGTGCAGTTATACCTCCTTTCACATATATATAGCATTGTCTGTAACAGTGAAAGAGCCCAAGAGTTGTGCTGTTTTAGGGTATTTAAATAAATTATGGACCATCCAGAAGATAGACTAGGGTGCAGCTGAAAAATAATGAAGTTTATCTCTATGCAGTGATATTGCAAGATCTCAGACCTCTAGGACATTTTGTTAAGTGTATAAAGCAATGTACAGAACAGTGCATGCTTACCCTGGTACAAGAAAGGGTAAAGGGGGATAAGACTATGTTTATAAATGTTTATAAAGAAACTCTGGAAGATCAAGAAAGAAAATAATATACATAGTTGCCTGTAAGGAGTGGAGGAGGTGGTGGGAAAAACTTGAAGGGCAGGAATAGTTGGTAAAACAAGTTTACACAAGAAAGAAGAGGAATTAGAATGGAAAGGAGGGGTTTGGACAGACTATTGGCAGTTCTTTTTTTTTTTCTAAATAAAAAAAGAAAATCTTTTATTTTACTCAGTGATCCAAAAGAGGAATGTGGATCTGGTCTTTCTAAGCCTTACCTGTACTGTGAAATAGTTGTAAAGTTGTATTCATGAAAGGAAGCTTCAAATTCTCATTATTTTTTTTTATCAAATTCAATATTTAATTTCTTCTGTAATGCTTGATATTTTATTTTTCTTAATATCTTTTTCATAGTTACATAACATGAATGTAGCGTGTGTTTTGAAAGAAGTCCTTCCTAATGCTCCCAAAGCTCTCCACTTTACCCCAGTGTGCTATAAAAATATCACTTCCAACATGTGCCCTAGCATGCAAAAGGTGGGGAGCAGTGCCTTAAAGAAGAGGATTCCAGTGGTGCTATTCATGCATGGGTAACATAACTCACTTCAGGGTTTCTGGAAGGTCAGGGAAAGCACTGGAGTCATTTGCATAAAGATCCTGGACCTCTTAGAAAGAACTATAAAGAGGACCCTGGAACCTGCAGTTGGATCCCAGAGAGTGGCACTCTCAAAGCAAATAGAGGAGACAGGGCAGCACAACCTTTAGAAAAGGGTGGCCCAGGAAGACAGAGAACTCACCATTATGACTTAGGGCTTGTGGGCAGACTTAAAGGTCTTCACATTTTATAAAAGGATTTTTATGTAAATAAGTACAAGTGAGCATTTTTCCCATAAGAATATATTATTGCAGCCAAATTGGCAGTTTTCTCTAATACAGGATAGGTAAATCTCAGTCTAATGATATTTAGTCCTATTCTCTTTGAATAAGAATTTTATTATTCCTCATTAAAGAAGGGGTGTGAAAAATAGATCTAAGAGCAATGAAGCAAAGATCATCATTCTAGGAAATATTAAAACATGGATCATAAAATTCTGGGCAATGAAAGAAATGAACACATCCATATGATATATGGAGCTCAGTCCCCTTGTCTTTAGCATGAATAAGAGTAAAATATGTTATAAGAAAGTGAATTTTCTGTTGAAAAGTGCATTCACATGTAGACATGGTCAATAATCCTTGTGTCTATTCCAACCCCTGGTATTTTGAGGTAAGGGTATTTTGTTTATTTTTTTCACTGATAGATACCTTGCATTGGAACAGTTCTGAGGACATAGTAGGTACACAATGAATATTTGTTAAAAGAAAGAAGGAACAAAGAGAGGTTTTATGCTTCAAAGGCTCCTTGCAATTCTGATCAATAATTTCAATAGATCATCTCTTTAAATTCCTGATAGTTACCATTGATGGAAAACTTTGTTCAAAATGTAAAATCAATGTTTGTATTTCCAAGTGTGCAATTGTTAAAACTACATAAAGATTTCAACGACATAATATATATATTTTAATTTTTTTAGGAAAAGGGCCTTTTTCTTGTTAAGTCTGGTCTAGGACTCATGAGCGAAAGGGATGCACCCACTTTGGCCTCCCAGTGTGCCAGGATTATGGGCATGAGACACTGCACCTGGCCAACAACTCAAACTTTATTGGCAAATGTAATGCTGACATTTTTGTAATAAAAGTATTTTGGTTTCCAGTCGAATATTTTCATATCCGGCTATTCAAAGTAATACAAAACATCTTTGCAATCTTAAAGCAATGAACTGCCATTATCTTGGACACCACTAAAAGGTCATGCCAGCCACAAATGAACATAAATGTCTAATGCACAGGAGGACAGCAATTGGAGTCAGTGCTTGGATATGTGCCAGCCACAAGCCTCTGCCTTTCTGTTACTCTGCTCTCAGTCTCTGCAACCCTGAGAGGAGGAATGGGGGTGGCTATCCATGTCACTGCATACTATGCCCTATTCCTGCACATCAGTTGGGACACTAGGCTGTAAGAAATTGTGCTTCAGCCACAATGAAGACTAGGCCTGCCTATGGCCATTGCTACAGGTATGATATCCCATTTATAGATTATATCTGCTGGGTTTTTGCTGGAATTCATTAACATTTAAATGCTCTCAAGCAGGATTTCCCAGCAGAAATATAATGTAAGCCATATATATAATTTTAAATTATCTGCTAGCCACATGAGCAAAGTAAAAAAAAGTAAAATTAATTTTAATAGCATGCTTCATTTGGAGAAACATATTTCAAATGTATTAACACATATTAATGTGATATTTGACTTTTATATTAAGTACTTGAAATCTAGTGTACATTTTATACTTACAACACATCTCAATCCAGATTCTAAATTTTTCAGTGGTTTCAGTAAAACATAGTTCTACCAAAATATAATAAAAATTTAACAGAAAAATATTTTATATGGCTTCGGTTTTAAAATTTAAATTAATTAAAATGAAGTACTATGGGATAAAAAAAATTAGTTTCTCAGTTTCACTCTCCACATTTCAAGGGCTCCTATGGCTTGTGGCTATACCATATTGGACAGTGCAAGCCTAGAGTGCAGTACCTATAATTGTGATTCAGGTATACATGTTAGCTGGAAGACAGGTCTACTATGAAGCATTTTATGCCATTAACAAAAATTACTTAAAAAGTAAATCGACAAAATACTCTTCTCAAAAATGTATTTCTCAGACTAAAGTTCCAAGACCTTTCAATGCTGATTTCTTGTACCTTTTACAATTTACTGTAGGAAAATCTCCAAAATGGTAAGATATCTGATCGATTCAAACTGCAGTAGTTGAATTGTACCACAAGAGGACCTGCAAAGACAAGTGGAACTCAAATTTTAGCCATATTCATGTTATTAAACTGAAGTGCAATTAGCAAAACACCTCACTGTCAATATCCTCACATCTGTTTCAATTAAAATTGAAAAAGGAAATCCATTTTAACCTAATTTTAAATTAGTACATGGTATGAGATCTATTAATGGTAACACAAAGCTTCCTGAAGTGACCTTTTGGCAAGAATTAGGAGATGATATGCAGTGGTTAAGAGCATGGGCTATGAAATCGTACAGGCCAGGGGAAAGGCCTGGTTCTATCCCACACTAGCATTGTGACCTCAGATAAGTCTCTTCATCCTAAAGTAGTACCAATTTTAGTACCTCATTGTAGGATTTGCTGAGGATTAAATGAGATAACGCATTATAAAGTGCTTGTCACAGTGTGTGCATATTAAGTACTAAAATGCTAGTTATTATAGGCATTGAGTTTTACTACTTCTTAATCCTGTCTAAATTTGGAACATTTCTTTGGTAGAGAAGGAGCACTGCTTTAATCCTTTCCAACATTACTTCTGCATAGGTAGTGATAGGAAGACTTAAACATGTACGTATAATAGTGTATTAAGAGAGAAAGGGACTGTGTTATGTGTCTGAGGGCTCCCACACTGCTCAGATCTAGCCCACACTTGCTGTTGCTAGACTTAGACTGCAATCATGTTCTTTGACTCCTTCCAAGTATCCATGTCTGTCCTAGGACCAACTTCCCTGGATACTATCTATATAGACAAGCTCTTACTTCCATTGGAACTATGCACTTTTTTTTTTTTTTAAGAGACAGAGTCTCACATTGTCACCCCTGGTACAGTGCCATGGCATCACAGCTCACAGCAACCTCCAGCTCTTGGGCTTAGGCTATTCTCTTGCCTCAGCCTCCCAAGTAGCTGGGACTACAGGCGCCCGCCACAACACCCGCCTATTTTTTTGTTGCAGTTTGGCTGAGGCCAAGTTCAAACCTGGAACTGTGCACTTTTTAAGTTAGATGCGTGGTACCATTTCTTCTTGTGGTGACCTTTGTCTTAACCTTGGATTTTACTCCTTAGCTTGCCTCAGATAGACACCGTTACTACTTTGATCTGGTATCTTTCTACTGGATCTTATTTCTTTCAGTAATGGTCCTCATCTATAAGCAAGAATTTGCTGTGAGAGACCAAAAGAGCTCTCCCCATAGAATGCCCATTAAGTCACATAAACTCATTTACAAAAGCATTTGCTTAATTGGATGACAGTATGTTCTTTTACAATTGATCATGTATATATTTGGGATCTACAATATTCTGTTAAATATGTACTATTTACTTTAATGCAAATATTCACATCTTTATAATGGCAGAGCAGTTATTACCCAACATTTAATACACTTTTAGAAAAATCACATACCTAATATTATCTTCTCTATGGTAATACCTCACATTTTTAATTGTAGTTATGGGGAAAATAGTGATTATTATCCTCTGTGAATATAAATAACTACCTCATAGTCACAAATATATTATGTTAAAGGCTAAGGCCAGAATCCAAGATTTATGACTTCAGTCTTGTAGTAATTTCCTTAAACCAGAATGCTTCTATCATCCTATTCCCCTCCCTCCCCCTTCCATCTTAACCATTTTCAAATAAAATGACATGGATAACTGTCTTCTTTGAGCTTTGAGCTTTTAGGTCTAATGGTCAGAGACTACATCTTGTTTCTTGGGGAGCAATAGTGGAAATTACGTTTTTCAGATTTTGATCTTTTTATCTACATATATTCTTCTGAGATTTGCTTATATCACCGAATTTCATATTTTTTCACAATTCATACACGTTTATATATGTGGCTATAGTTTATTCATTTTTACAGTTGCCAAGTATTCCACGGTTTAAAAATGCCACACACAATATAGTCATCCATTTAATTGTTGATAGACAGTAAAAATAAACACTGCTGGAAGCACTTGCATGTGTCTTTTTGTATCCATGTGCTACACTTTTTCTGAAGTCGAAAACTGATATTCGATAGGTCTATAGTATTGGCTATAGGCTAATATCTATTCTAATTGGCCAATGTTCATGACTTACTGGTTATTAAATAGTTTGTTGTTATCTATAAGTATAATAAATATATCTAGCAGTAGAATTCTCACATACTATAGGTAGGACTAAAAATTGCTACAATTACTTTGGAAAACAATTTTGGCACTACCTAGCTAAAAATAAGCATGTTTGGTTATTCTGATAGGGGAGATATTGTATGTCCATTTGCTTTTTTTTTTTCTTACCCTGGTTACTAATGTGGTGGAATATCTGCTATGATTTGGATATGATTTGTTTGGCCCCACCCAGTCTTATGGTGAAATTTGATCTCAGATGCTGGCAATAGGGCCTGGTGGTAGGTATTTGGATCATGGGAATTAATACCTCATGAATGACTTGTTGCCATTCTCCTGAGGGTGACAACGTTCTCACTCATAGTTCCCACATAAATGAGTTGTTGAAAGGCTTTGTCACCTGTCCTTTTCTATCTCTTGCTGTCTCTCTCACCAGGTGATCGGCACATGCTGGTTAGTGGCTCCCCTTTCCATTCTGCCAAGACTGGAAACAGCCTGAAGTCTCACCAAAAGCAGATACTAGTGCCATCCTTCTTGTACAACCTGCAGAACCATGAGCCAAATAAATCTCTTTTCTTTAGAAATTACCTGGCTTCAATTATTCCTTTATAGCAACACAAAATGGACTAAGATAGTATCATCTATTGGCCATTATCTTTTTCTTATCAGTGAAATGTCTGTGTATGGCTTTTGCATGTTTCTCTATTTTTTTGGACTGTGTATCATTCTCTCGCCCAGACTAGAGCACAGTGGCTGTCATAGCTCACTGCAACCTTAAACTCCTGGGTTCAAGTGATCCTGATCCTCTTGCCTCAACCTCCTGAGTAGCTGGGACTACAGGTATGTACCACTATGCCCAGCCAACTTTAAAAGTTTTTTTTTGTTGTTGTTGTTGTTGTTGTTGTTGTTTTACAGACAGGGTCTCACTATGTTATTCAGTCTAGTCTCAAACTCCTGGGCTCAAGCAATCCTCCTACCTCTCAGCCTTCCAAAGTGCTGGAATTACCAGCCCTCTATATTCTTTCCTGTATTTCTGGATACCAGTCCCTTGTCAGTTATGTGAGGGATATCTGGAAAGTATCCAGCCATGTAGGTCTTTATTTTTCGTATTACTTGGGTGAATACTTTCTGGAAAGCCCTTGTATATATTGAGAATACCTTCCCCCAATTTGTGGATTGTTTTATTAATCTCATTATGGTACCTTTTTCATTTTGGGCCAGTCTTAATTTTAGAACTGTCAAATTTATGAATCTTTATGGTTTGAACCTTTTCTGTCTCTTCTAATAAATAAATATTTAATTACCCCAAAGCATATCATACATATATCTTTTCTTTATTTTTTTCTAAAAGTATTTTTTTTTTTTTTTATAGAGAGACAGAATCTCACTTTATCACCCTCAGTAGAGTGCTATAGCATCACAGCTCACCGCAACCTCCAACTCCGGGGTTTAGGCGATTCTCTTGCCTCAGACTTCCGAGTAGCTGGGACTACAGGCACCCAGCACAATGCCAGGCTATTTTTTATTGTAGTTTGGCCAGGGCCAGGTTCGAACCCACCACCCTCAGTATATGGGGCCGGCACCCTACCCACTGAGTCAAGGCACCGCCCCTTTTCTATAAGTATTAAAGTTAGGCCTTTCACACTTAAGTTCTTAAAGCACATGAAATTGATTTTTGTATGGTGTGAGGTAAAGGTTTAATTTGATTTTTCCATAATAGTTATTTTTGCTACACCATCATGCAATGTTGGTTCTATCATATACAAATTTCCATTTATGCATTGGTCTGTTTCTAGCCTCTTTACTGAATTTCATTGGCCTGCTTTTCTGTTTTTGTGTTAGTACCTCACTATCTTAATTATTATGATTTTAAAATGTCTTCATGTTTGGGAGGGCAAATCCTACTGCCCATGAACCATACTCATTGGACTGGTTGTTGTTTACTAATGGAAATGGATGAATAGGAAGGATGATAGCAAATTTGATAAGATGCCTAAGTCCCAACTTTTTAACCTAATAAATGGTTTTGTTGAGATACTAATTCATACTGTAAACAGAAGTATCAAGAATGTTAGCAGTGTTAATTCTTATAAATAATCTTGGCAAAAAAGCCTATATTGCCATGAATGGACAATTAAATTTCCTTCCTCAGGAAGGAAAAGAGGAAAGCTGTAGAGAAAAGCTCAGTCTTTTTAATACCTAAGTAATCCTAAAGAAATAAGGTTGGTAAAGGGTATTCTGATGCAGTCTCAGATGGAAATGAGGAGTAAGTTATTGGAAACTGGAGAGAAGGCCATTCTTTTTATAAAGTAGCAAAGAACTTGGCTGAATTGTGTTCACACTGTAGTGTTTTGTGGAAGGCAGAAACTGTGAATGATAACATTGTCTATCTGGCTGATAAAATTTCTAAGCAAAGCATTGAAGAAGCAGCTTGATTCTTCTTGACTTCTTACAGTAAAATGTGAGAAAAGAGAAATGATTTGAAGATGGAATTATAAAGGAAAAAGGAGGTAGAACATAAAAATTTGGAAAATTCTCATCCTATCCACATTGCAAAAAATTAGAAAATAAATTTGAAAGAGAACATTATAGATGTGACCATTTGGTAAGTATATTCATATTCGCATGGGTGGGAAGCACCCACTTAGTCCACCATCTCAGCAGGAAAACCTCCAGCTTGAATTGCAAAGGAAAGAGATGGGAAAGAGTGAAAGCAGGGTATTGGACAGGATGAGACCATACAGCTATTCAGCTGTAAATGTGTGTTATTATTCAAGATAAGAAAATAAAGACCCAAAGGCCATTTACAGATTACCAAAGCTGCTTCCTTAGTTTCAAAAGTGGGGCCATCATCTGGATTTCAACAGGGCAGATGGCCTCTGTTGAAGGCAGTGCAACCAAAGTCTTTGGGGCCTAACTCCTACCCCCTAACCCCCATCCTAGTGGGCCTAGAAGGTGGATTCCCATTCCCTGTGGACGTATTGAGCCAAAGACAATTACTCTTGAACTTTAAAATATCATGAAGTTTGCTTCACTGAGTGTTGGACTTACTCAGGACCCATCACGCCTTTCTTATTTGTAATGGGAACATCTATGCTATGCTTGTCCCACTGTTGTATGTTGGAAGCACATGACTTGTTTGGTTTAATAGGTTAACAACTGGAGGGAAATTTTTTTCTCAGGATGAATAATACCTTGAGTCTCATCCATATGTTATTTAGATGATTGAAATATGTTTTAACATTAATTCTTTCTCTTTTATTATTTTAACTGAAAAATGATAATTATAAATATTTCTGGGGTACAGTATTATATTTCAATATATAGTGCATAATGGTCAAGTCAGAGTAATTAGTTTATTCATCTCCTGAAGCATCTATAAATTCTGTGCAATGTAAACATTTAAAATCCTCTCTTCTCTCAAAGGAAGTCTGTATTTACAGTTTAAAGAAAATAAAAAAAAAATTCTCTTTTCTAGCTAATTGAATATATACAATAAAATATTAACTATAGGTTTGGTACCCTGTATCACAGTGGTTACGGTGCCAGCCACATACACGGAAGGTGGTGGGTTCAAACCTGGCCCAGGCCAGGTAAACAACTGCAACAACAACAACAACAAAAATAGCCAGGGACTAGTGATTGCACTAATGAACACAGCTATGATTTAACAATAATAATAAAAAAAAAAAAATAGCCAGGTGTCATGTTGTCCCAGCTACTTTGGAGTCTGAAGCTATAAAATGTTAATAAAAATATTAATTGTAGTCACTCTAGTAGAGCTTATTCTTTCTATCTAATGGCAATTTTATATTAACCAAATGACATATATTTAGATGAGATTTAGATAAGATTTTGGGTGTTAGACTTTAGAGTTGATGTTGAGCTGAATAAGGATTATTGGTGCTAAATAATTTGAATAAGATCAATTAGGCCATGAATTATTATTGACAATAATACTCACTCCCCTAAATCTGCAAACCTAGACATATTCTTACACTAGAAAATATCATACTTCTATTGACAAAAAAGACTAAGGCATGATATGATTAATTGATCTGGATTAAGAAGGGTTCAGTGGGTCAGGTGTGTTAGCTCATGCCTGTAATTCTAGCACTCAGTTGCTCAGCGTGGAAGAATTGCTCAAAGGCCAGGAGTTCAAGACCATCCCGAGCAAGGAGAGGAATAGAAAAATTACCTGGGTATAGTAGCAGTGCACCTGTACTTCTAGCTACTCAGGAGGCTGAAGCAGCAGGGCTGCTTAAGCCTGAAATTCTGAGGTTTCATTGAGCTATGATCATGCCACTGCACTCTTGGCTTGGGTGACAGAATGAGACTGTCTCAAAAAGAAAAAAGGCAAGACCCTTTCTCTACTAAAAATAGAAGAACTAGACGGGTGTCGGGGATGGTCCCTGTAGTCTCAGCTACTTGGGAAGTTGAGGCAAGAGGATTGCTTGAGCCTAAAAGTTTGAGGTTGCTATGAGCTATAATGAAGCCACAGCACTCTACCTAGGGCAACAGAGTGAGACTCTGTCTCAAAAATAAATAAATAAATAAATAAATAAGGAAATGAATACTAGGCAAATGCGTTTTTTTAAAAGCATATGTGGTCATATTAATACTGGATATAATGTAAGGTCAAATTTAAATGCAGTGTACAAAAAACATAATTAAATGAGACATAGATATCTATGTCATATTTATATAAATGAATATCCTTCCAGAAGATGTAACATAACAAAACTCTCTGCACCTACCACTGTTGTTCTGAAATATGTAGAGAAAATACTGTTAGACATATAGTAAACTTTAACATGTCTTTCTCAGAACCTAATAGATCAAATATAAAAAAAAAAGGAATAGAAAACACTGACCAGAGTTAAGAAATACAGATATAGGTAGATTACACAGATAATACGGATATAGATCTAAGTATCTCTCTTCTCTCTTTTATAGACACACATACACACACACACACACACACACACACACACGTACACATGCAGGCTGTCAAAAATGTATACACATTTCGGAAAGGAATAAAACTGTATTAAATTTGTAATACACAAGTCAGTTTGATTTCTACAATTATAAGAGGTGTTCAACATGCTTTATATTCATCTTTAGTTATCAAAATATATTGTTACTTTTTGTTGTCTGGCAGGCCCGGGCTGGATTCAAACCCACAAACTTCTGTGTATGTGGCTGGTGCCATAACTACCGTGCTATGGGCACTGAGCCCTAATATTACTTTTTTAATTTAGATTTTTATTTCAAATTAATATAAGGGTATAAATTTCCAGATTACATTGTTCTTACTTCCAAGGTAAATTTCCAATTATAAAAGAACCCCTCACCCAGGGGGCATGTTGTGTACCTTTGCATTGTGCACATTAGGCTCTCCCTCATTCAGCCAATCATCCTCCCCCTCCCCTCTCCCATCTCTCCCACCTCCTTAATCGACTATATTTGTGTTTTATTATTCACATGAGCATATAATTTTTTTATATATTGGTTTCATATTAGTAAGAGTACATTGGATATTTATTTTTCCATTCTTGAGATACTTTACTAAGAAGAACATGTTTCAACTCCTTCCAGGTAAACATAAAAGGCGTAAAGTCTCCATATTTGTTATGGATGAATAGTATTTCATAGTATACATATACAACAATTTGTTGATCCATTATGGATTGATGGGCATTTGGCTTACTTCCACGACTTGGCAATTATGAATTGAGCTGAAATAAACATTCTGGTGCAAATGTCCTTGTGGTAAAAGGCTTTTTGTTCTTCTGGGTAGATATCTAATAATGGGATTGCAGGATCAAATGGAGGGTCAACTTTTAGTTCTTTGAGAATTCTCCATACTTCTTTCCATGAAGGTTGTATTAGTTTTAAATCATACCACCACTGTAGGAATGTTCCCTTCTCTCCACATCCATGTCAGTATCTGCACTTTGAGGATTTTGTGATGTGGGTTAATCTTACTGGAGTTAGGTGATGTCTCATAGGGGTTTTGATTTTCATTTCTCTGATGATTAAAGATGATGAGTATTTTTTCATGTATTACAATTTTAACACAGTTTCTTTCATTTCTTAAAATGTATGTAGATTTTTTGGCACCCTCCGTATATTCCTAGGTATTTTATTTTCTTTCCTGCTGTTCTGAAAGGTATTGAGACCTTATTTGAATCTCAGCTTGACTTCTGTTGGCATATAGGAATGCTACTGATTTGTGTACACTGATTTTGTAACCTGAGACTTTGCTAAATTTATTTATCAATTCTGGGAGTCTTCTGGCAGAATTTTTTTGAGTTTTCTAGATATAAGATCATATTATAAGCACAGAGTGATAGTTTGACTTCTTCTTTCCCCATTTGGATACCCTTGATGTCCTTCTCTTGCCTGATTGCTCTGGCTAGGACAGTTAGTCATTTGTTGAATAGAAGTGTTAATAGTGGGCAACCTTGTCTCAGTCTAGTTCTAAATGGTAATGCTTTCAATTTTTTCCCATTCATTATGTAGTTGGTTGTGGGTTTGTCATATGTTTGTCATATGTGGCTTTTATATTTTTGAGATGTTTCATCTATGCCTATTTTCTTAAGAGTTCTTTTCATAAATGGGTGCTGAATTTTGTTAAATGCTTTTTCTGAATCCATTGAGAGGATCATATGGTCTTTGTTTTTGCTTCTACTTAAATGGTGAATCACATTTATAGTTTTGCATATATTGAACCATCACTGTATCTCTGGGATGAATGAAGCCCACCTGGTCATGGTTGATTATTATTATTTTCTTTTATTAAATCATAGCTGTGTACATTAATGCAATCATGGGGTACCATGCACTGGTTTTATATACAATTTGAAATATTTTCATCACACTGGTTAACATAGCCTTCTGGCTTTTTCTTAGTTATTGTGTTAAAATATTTATAATCTACATTTAGTAAGTTTCACATATACCCTTCTAAGATGCACCCTAGGTATGGTCCCACTAATTACCCTCCCTCTACTCATCCTCTCCCTGTAGCTAAATATGGTTTGCCAGAATTTTATTGAGAATTATTGCATCTATATTCGTAAGGAATATTGGTCTGTAGTTTTCTTTTTTGTTGTGTCAATTCCTGGATTTCATATGGAGGTCATATTGTCTTCTTAGAATGAATTCGGGAGGATTCTTTCCTTCTTAATATTATGAAATAATTTCTTTAGTATAGGTACCAGTTCTTCTTTATAGATCTGGTAAAATTCAGCTGTGAAAACATCTGGTCTAAAACATTTTTGTTGTTGAGAGATTTTTTTTTTTATTTTATTTATATGTTTTTTTTATTATAGATAAAAATATGCACCATAGATGTGGCCCAACCCATCACCCTCCCTCCACCCAAACCTCCCCCCTCCCTTCCCCTTCCTTGGTCCTTTCCTCATAGTCTTGTGGTATAGTTGGGTTATAGCCTTC
>CAUYPK010072917.1:0-24996 GCA_963574355.1 Loris lydekkerianus | reverse complement strand
GAATCCAGCTTGGGCCTGCCAAACAACAATGATGGCTGCAACCAAAAAATAGCCGGGCATTGTGGTGGGCGCCTGTAGTCCCAGCTACTTGGGAGGTGGAGGCAGTAGAATTGCTTGAGCCCAGGAATTGGAGGTTGCTGTGAGCTGTGATGCCATGACACTCTACCCAGGGTGACAGCTTGAGGCTCTGTCTCAAAAAAAAAAAAAAAACTTTCCTTTTGTTGCAATTCATTACAACACTATTTACATACCTTATAGAGAAAGAAACCACCTTTAAAACTTAATAATCAGGAAACTATCAACTACAATCAGAAACAAAATAGCTTGAATCCTCAAAGTAAGTTTTCTGTGTTTGTTTTGTTTTGAGACAGCCTTACTCTGTTTCCCATGCTAGAGTGCCAGGACCACCAGCTTACTCACGGCAACCTCAAAACTCCCTGGGTTCAAACGATCCTCCTGCTAGTTCATTTTTCTATTTTTAGTAGAGGTGAGGTCTCACTCTTGCTCAGGTTGTTTTGAACTCCTTGACTTCAAGCAATCCTCCTATCTCAGCCGCTCAGAGTGCTAGGATTACAGGCATGAACCACTGCACCTGGCCTGAGGACGACAGGTGCCTACCACAATGTAGAATTATCAAAAACAAGGTTTAGAATGGCAGCCCAGACCCCAAAATCCACAATGTATACCCTAAAGCTGTATCTCCTAAGTTTCAAAATTCTTGCTTGTTAGAAGTTTACTGATTGCAAAACAAACTACCCAATTTGTTTTTACTTAAAGCAAAAGACAGCAAAAAACGAGGAAAAAAAAATACAGCCTTGGGTGGTGCCTGTAGCTCAAAGGAGTAGGGCACCAGCCCCATGTGCCAGAGGTGGTGGGTTCAAGCCCAGCCCCAGCCAAAAACTGCGGGAAAAACAAAAAGTACAGTCTTCCCGATTAAGGGTTAGAGTAGTATCCCTAGTACTAATGACCTAACATTTTAATGACCCCAATCTCAAGATTCCAATTCATTAAAAATTTTCATAAAGCAGGGGACCTGCTCACTTTTATTCTTTTAGGCAATCAAAAGAAGTGTGAGTCTCACACATTTTATCAAGTATTCTTAGTTTTTCACTCTAGTTTTAATACTTCTACCAAAGTTTTTCTTTTTAATGTCTCCTCTCATGAATCACTGGCTTGAAATTCAAACATTTTTCTCTCTGGATTTATTTGGCACAACAATCTGAAATAACATTTTCTTAATTCCTCATCCAATGTGTTAAAAAATATTGCAAATGATGGCTTAACTCCTGAAGCAAACTTGTAAAGTAACATACATCTAAAAATAAAGATTATACCCAGGCATTATGGCAGAAATCTGTCCCAGCTATTTGGGAGGGTGAAATAAGAGGATGACTAGCTTGAGCCCAGGAGTTGAGGTTGCTGTGAGCTATGACAAGGCCACACTCTACAGAGGGCAACAAAGTGAGACTTTGTCTCAATTGAAAAAAAAATGATGGTACATCAAAATACCTGATAGCCACATGTCAGTCAGGATATCAATGTCACTGTTTAGGCATGCTCAAACTTGATTTGCATGCAGTTTTCTGTTGCAATTGACAAATAACACCTTAACATTTCAGTCAGCAAATCAATAATGAACCTTTTTAGGACTGAGGGTTGTTTTTTTTTTTTTAAGAGACAGAGTCTCATTCTGTTACCCACGGTAGAGTGCTATGACATCACAGCTCACAGTAACCTCCAGCTCTTGGGCTTAGGCAATTCTCTTGCCTCAGCCTCCCAAGTAGCTGGGACTACAGGTGCCCGCCACAATGCCCAGCTATTTTTTGTTTTTGTTGCAGTTTGGCCAGGGCCGGGTTTGAACCCGCCACCCATGGTATATGGGGATGGCGCCCTACTCACTGAGCAACAGGCACTGCCCAGGAAGGAATGAGGTTTCTTACCAGAAAGTTGTTCTGTTGATACCTGAAAAAAATCTAGAAAGCACCAGCACCAAAACTTGCAGTATGAGTGAAAATTCCTGGAAGAAAACACTGGAGATAATAGAGGAGAGCTCTTTTCACGTGTATGTGCAACAATACTCTCCATGATAATGAAGAACATACAAGAAAAAAAACTAACATCCACCCAAGTGGGGAGATGTTTTAAACAATTTATTTTGCTTATATTTCTCATTTTATGTATGCACATGTTTAAAAAAACATCTTTCACAAAAAATAAAATAAAAAAATAAAAAATATCTTTCACTAAGTACATGAGAATACTATTGTTAAGATTAATTGGTCACATTTCTTCTTTCTTAGTGGTTGAGTACCTCTTACACCTGATGCTATTTTATATCCAATGAAATTGCATCTACCTTCCAAAAATTTCTTCAATCTACGTATATATGGAAAAAATACCTATTCGTGGCTTGGTGCCTATAGTTCAGCAGCTAGGACAATAGCCACAAACACCAGGGCTGGCAGGTTTGAACCCAGCCCGGGCCTGCCAAACAATGGCAACTACAACAACAAAAACAGCCAGTGGTTGGGGGCAGGCGCTTGTAGTCCCCACTACTTGGGGGGCTGAGGCAAGAGAATCGCTTAAGCCCAAGAGTTTGAGGTTGCTGTGAGCTGTGATGCAACCACACTCTACAGAGGATGAAAAGTGAGACTCTGTCTCAAAAAAAAAAAAAGAAAGAAAATTTGGCTCAGCACCTGTAGCTCAAGCAGCTAAGGTGCCAGCCACATACACCATAGCTGGTGGGTTCAAATCCAGCCCGGGCCTACCAAACAATAAGGACAACTACAACCAAAAAAATAGCCGGGCATTGTGGCGGGCACCTGTAGTCCCAGCTACTCGGGAGGCTGAGGCAAGAGAAAAACCCAAGCCCAGGAGTTGGAGGTTGCTGTTAGACTGTCTCTTAAAAAAAAAAAAAAAAAAAACTTCTTTAAGTTTTAAGAAGTTTCTTAAAACTTCTTTTAATCCTGGCACTTTGGGAGGCCAAGTCAAGTAGACTGCTTGAGCTCAAGAGTTCAAGACCAGCCTGAGCCAGGGCGAGACCCCATCTCTAAAAACAGCCGGGCATTGTGGTGATGCCTGTAGTCCCAGCTAGTGGGGCTCAAGCAGATTCTCTTCCGCCTCCCAAGAGTTACAGGTTGCTGTGAGCTATGTGGCACTCTACCAAGGGCAACAAAGAAAGAATGTCTCAAAAAAAAAAAAAAAGAAAGAAAGAAAAAGAAAAAGAAAAGAAAAGAAAAGAAAAAAAACCAATTCTCAAATTATAAACTAAAGGACTTGGGACTTGAAGCTTCAAAACTGGGCACCCAAAGATATGCTAGGAGTACTTAAAGCCACTCCCTACCCCCAAAATACCATGGTAAATCTTCCTGGAACTCTTATGGCAATCAATCGAAAAGATTCACAATAGAATAAACATTTAATGTTTATGGACTGTCTATATAGTTAACAGATATGCCCTCTTTCTTTGGGCAAGAGGAAAAAAATACTTTACTGAAGAAATAACATTGTGGTTTCACTGTAAAGGTAAGTCTCAGATTTGTTCCTATGTAGGTAAAACAAGAGAGGACACAAGGCAGTAACAAAGAAAAGTAAGAATCCTAACTGGCTTTGTTTGCTAAAAAACAAATCACAATGTTCGCTTTTTGGAGCCTCTTTTTAGTTTTCCCTGAGCACCCCAGACACTTTTTAAGGCAATACTCAAGAGGTTTTATCAACCAGGAAAGGAACTCCCAATCCTGTGAGGGAGAAGTGGCTTAGGAGAGCAAGTACCTAATTCCCATGCATTAAAAAAAAAAAAAAAAAAAAAAAAAAAAAAAAATCAAATTTTCAAACAGACATGGGATTATTAAATAATACACACATGGTACTAGCACAAGTGCCTATCCATATGAATACAAAAAGAATTCTTGTGGGAGCTAAATAATGTGTACACGTGGAACCAGAATGTGGAACGGATATTCAGAGGGGCATAGATGATTGATTTGGTGAATGCTCAGTGAGTACAACATGCACTACTCCAGCAATGTATGCAATCAAGTGCCTGACTTCACCACAATGCAATGTATCAATGCAGCAAAACTGCACTTGTACATGAAAAATAAATGGAAAATTTTTTTTTTTTTTTTTTTTTTTTTTGAGACAGAGCTTCAAGCTGGGTGTGTTCTATGGCATCACAGCAACCTCCAACTCCTGGGCTCAAGCAATTCTCCTATCTCCACCTCCCAAATAGCTGGGCTACGGGCATCCGCCACAACACTCAGCTATAATTTTTGGTTGCAGCCATCATTGTTGTGTGGCGAGCCAGGGCTGGATTCAAACCCGCCAGCTCAGGTGTATGTGGCTGGCACCTTAGCCACTTGAGCCACAGGCACTGAGCCAGAAAAAAAAAAAAAAAAAAATTCTTTTTTTGGAGACAGAGCCTCAGACTGTCACCCTAGGAAGAGTGCTGTGGCATCACAGCTCTCACAGCAACCTCCAACTCCTGAGCTCAAGCGATTCTCCTGCCTCTGCCTCCCAAGTAGCTGGGATTACAGGCGCCTGCCACAACACCCAGCTATTTTTTGGTTGCAGCCATCATTGTTGTTTGGCAGGATGGGCTGGATTCAAACCCGCCAGCTCAAGTGTATGTGATTGGCGCCTTAGCCGCTTAAGCCACAGGCACCAAGCCGGAAAAAAAAAATCTTGATGTACAAAAATGTAAAAATAAACACTGCCAAGATAATCTAAAAAACTGCATGTATGAGCTGGACACAAGACTGTTTTAACCAGTACTGGAAACCCAGAATCATTAATAGAAAAAACTAGCTCAGTATGTAAAAAGTAAAACATCCCTATGGTCAGCAATACCAAAAAGGAAGTCAAAAAGATGAGGGGTGGGCAGCGCCTGTGGCTCAAGGAGAGGGAGCCAGCTCTATATGCCAAGGGTGGTGGGTTCAAACCCAGCCCCGGACAAAAAATTGCAAAACAAAAAGATGAGGGGCACTCTTTTAGGGCAAAGAGTCAAGATCTATAACAAAGAGATCTCAAAATCTGAAGATTAAAGGCCACCTCAATGGAAAAATGTGTAAAAAAACAGGCAATTCTTAAAAAAATAAATTAACATTACACACACTAAAATTTGCAAATCAAAGTTCCAATGAGATACTGCTACACTTATAACAGACTGGCAAAAAATAAAGACTATAAAACCAACTTCTGGCAGGGACATAAAGAGAAGGAGATGCCATTTACTGATGGAGGAAATGGGAAATGTTAAGCCTTTCTGGAAAGTAATCTGTTAACATTTACTAGAGTCTTTTGAAAAAGTCCCCTTCAGGCTGGGCAAGGTGTTTTATGTCTGTAATCCTAGTACTCTGGGATGAGGAGGAGGAGGGTGGATTGCTTGAGCTCAGGAGCTCAGACTAGTGTGATAAAGAGCAAAACCCATCTCTACTTACACAAAAGAAACAAAAAAGATTTCTTAAGTTCATACAACATTCCTTTTTTAAAGTCCTACATAAATAAATATATAAAACAATTATTTCCTATCAATCAATACAGGTTCCACAAATATGCAAATTTACTAATTACATCATACATTACAGAAATTATTAGTCAGGAGAGGTGGCTTGTGCCTGTAATCTTAGCACTCTGGGAGGCCGAGGTGGGTGGATTGCTTGAGCTCAGGAGACCAGCCTAAGCAAAAGCGAGACCTCATCACTACCAAAATAGAAAAACTGAGGCAAGAGGATCACTTGAGACCAAGAGTTGGAGGTTGCTATGAGCAATGACACCATACACTCTACCAGGCAACAACAGCTTGAGACTCTCAAAAAAGAAGAAATTACTGCCTTATGGAATTAAGTCCTAATAAGCAATCATTGGTATTACTGGTATTATTTAACTATTCTGAAATTTGAGAAAAAGACAATGAGGATATGAAGATTTAATGAGAATATATAAGCATCTATGTGCAAATCAGTAATGTTCTTGGCTTGTTAATCTCACAAGTTTGCAATATCCAACAATTCCCTTTGAAATGGAATGACTTCATAGTTCCAATGGCCACCCAAAACTATTCTGACTTTGTTGCTGCAAGGAGTTGATGTTCCATATGGTTCCCTCTATATGCATAGTTTTGTGACACAATCTGAACTTGACTAGGATCAATACATAACTCCTAAAAAAAAAAAAAAATTTTAGTTCATTTTGAACCAAAATCACAAATGCTATGTCTAGAACCTATGAATTATTGATTACTTTGCTAATTCAATAAATACTGTATTACTCAAGGCTTACTATGTACTAAGTCCTCATTTCAAGAAAATTTAAGGGCTTGGCGCCTGTAGCTCAAGAGGCTAAGGCGCCAGCCACATACACCAGAGCTGGGTTTGAATCCAGCCCAGGCCTGCCAAACAGTGACAACTACAACCAAAACATAGCCAGGCATTGTGGTGGACACCTGTACTCCCAGCTACTTGGAAGGCTGAGGCAAGAGATTGGCTTAAGCCCAGGAGTTGGAAGTTGCTGAGCTGTGATGGTATGGCACTCTACTACCCAGGGTGATAGCTTGAGGCTCTGTCTTTAAAAAAAAAAAACTAACATAAAATAAAACTCAAAATTGTATTTAAAAAAAAAAAAAAGAAAGAAAGAAAAGAAAATTTAAGATTTGAGAACAAAGTTACGAAGTTAGCAAAAAGAGCTATCTATGATTAATTAAGCAGATTACGGAGGAGAGTTCATCTCTGAGGCTCTTAAAAATCTTAAAAAGGGAAGCACACATTCCCTTGCCAACAATCTATGAACTTCATCAGTTGTTACTGGTGAAGACTTCTATTCATCCTCCCAAAACAGACGGCAAAAAATGCTGAGGCTAGAATGTGGAAGACAAATAACTTATACTGTAAGTTATCTTGTTTAAAAGGAACACAACAGGAATGTGCTGCCCTTGGAGAAAGAGGATCTAGGATCCAGTTGGTGCAGTTTTATGGCTTGTCCCTACATATAGTTTTTTTAATTATTATTTAAATAGATAATATAAGCATGCAGCTTAAAAGGAAACCTCCAAAAGTACAAAGGATTGTCTCCTTTTTAATTAAAAAGCTATTGTATCAGCACCAATTAAGAATTTCTTCTTTTGAGTATCATTACACTACTTTTTTCTTTGTTGCATATTCCCTTTCCTGTGCTTATGTATTTTAAGATATTTTAGTTGGTATACATAGCAATTTATATTTTGTGCTTAAATATTATATATTTCATGGTTATATATTTGAAATAGTTTTATATTATAAATTATTCACATACAGCTGGGCATTTGGTTGCTTGCCAATAACTCTGCAGTAAGAATTTTTAAGCTGGCTGGGCGTGGTGGCTCACGCCTGTAGTCCCAGCACTGTGGGAGGCCTAGGCGGGTGGATTACCTGAGCTCAGAGGTTCCAGACCAGTAAGACCAGCAGTGAGCCAGAGTAAGACCCTGTCTCTACCAACATCAAAAATAGCCAGACGTGGGTGGCGCCTGTGGCTCAGTGAGTAGGGCGCTGGCCCCATATACCGAGGGTGGCAGGTTCAAACCCAGCCCCGGCCAAACTGCAACAAAAATAGCCAGACATTGTGGTGGGCATCTGTAATCCCAGCTGCTGGGGAGGCAACTGGACAGAGCATCGCCAGAGGAAGCACTGAAAATAAGAAAATGAACAAAGAAAAAAGAGTACTTCAAACGAAGAATGAACAAGCAAGCTGAAATGAAAAATTAAAAAAACAAATTTTTAAAGAAAAAGAATTTTTAAGCTTGAGACTGTTCTTTGTTTAGATTTTATTCTTGATATGGGGCTTACTCAGGAGTGAGATTTTTGCTTTAAAGAACATGACCATGCTTATGAATCTTGATGTGTGTTTCCATAATGCTTTGCACAAGGGCTGTACCAACGGAGATCATTTTAGCAACAGATCAGTTTTACTGCAACTTTTCTAATGTTGAGAGTGGAATTTCAATTAGTATTTTTGCTTGTTTAATAGGTCTGAAATTTTGCTTTTTTGGATCACTAATGAAGTTGTGCAATTTTTTTCCTGCCTGTTAAATTTCTTGTATAACTTGCCTGTTTATGTCACTTCTTTGTTTTGAATCAGGGCTTACTATTGCTGCTTTCACTTACCTGTATAGAACTTTTAATTCAATAATAGTTACTGTTCGTCATATAAAATATACATGTTTCTCTTAATCTGTTTTCTTCTCCTGTGACATTTTCTGGCTTCTTTTGCAATGGTCCAGAGTTGTCTGTGAATCAAATTTAAGTAGCCATGGACCAACCGGATTAAACGATTAGCAAAGTGATGTTAAAAACTCTGTAGTGTTCTGTTTGGGGTAGCTTTTACGAGAAAACAGAAATTAAGATGAAATCCTAATTGCCTTTATTTGGTGTGCTCAGAACATTAACCAGGTGGTATTTGTTGGAAATCTCTCGAGAATTAATACGATTGTCACGCGGCCTTTGTGAGGGTCATTTTGGAGCCGTTGGAATGCCCTGGTTATTACCTGGGGAGGGGTCCTGGATGGGAGCCTTTCACAATGGGATCTGTGGACTTTGGTTTTGTAAGAGACTTACTCAGTTTTGCAATTGTGTATTACCTGAATTAAAGCAAGAAAAGACATGTATTTTTCTAAGCCATCAAGATAAATCCATAAAAATTCAGTCTAAACTAGTAACCAAGAAAGAAAGATACTAACAACAACAAAAAAGTGGACCATATCTAGGCAGGGTGAGGATCTGCTGTATGTAAGTTACTCTACAGTAATCACTGTCAAAACTGCTGTGTATTTCTGAAATCTCAGCATCACTCTCTGGAGACATTTCAGGGGAGCGCTGTTCTGTGTTCAGCTGACTGTGGTTTTGTGTCCCGTTGGAACTTGCTAAATGTAAGGCAAGCTACTATGTGCTATAACCTAATCAAAGTTTCGTCAATTAAAGAAAAAAAGGAAGCAACAGGAACAGAAACTTGCTATCAAGTTGAAATTTGATATTAATTCAACTGTACCATAGCTTTCAGCCTCTTAAGTGTAAAGACATAATTAGGATGAGATTGTTATACACATAAATATATATTATATATTAGTAAAGTAATTTAAATTGCACACAGACTTTATGCCCACCCTGTATTTTTCTTTTTGAAACAGTCTCACTAGGTTGTCCTGAAGCGCTGAGGTGGTGAGGTGTCATAGCTCACAGCAACCTCAAACTCTTGGGCTTAAGCGATTCTCTTGCTTCAGCCCCCCAAGTAGCTGGGACTATAGGCGCCCGCCACAACACCTGGCTTCTTTTTGCTGTTGTCATTTAGCAGGCCCAGGCCAGGTTCCAACCTGTCAACCCCAGTGTATGTAGCAGGCACCCTCACCACTGAGCCTACAGGCACCAAGCCACCTGTATATTTAAAGAAAACAATGCCTTGCATTATTTTTGTTTTGCTTAAACTATTCTTTTGAAAATCTGATCCTAAAAAAGCCATCACAGCAGTTTCTTCAGGCTTATTAGCTAAGCATCTCCCAAAGCAGAATCTTCTAAAGTAAGTCTTTTGATATTCAGAAATACTAAAAGACAGGCCTGGTAAGGTGGCACTCTGGGAGGCCCAGGCAGGTGATCCACTTCTCAGACGAGTTCAAGACCAGCCTGAGCAATAAAGAGATGCCTGTCTCTAAAAAATAAAAAGCCAGATGTTGTAGCTGGTGCCTGTAGTCCCAGCTACTCAGGAGGGTGAGGCAAGAGGACTGCTTGAGACCAGGAGTTTGAGGCTGTAGTGAGTTATGATTTTCCCACTGAAGTCCAGCCAGGATGACAGAACAAGACTCTGTTTCTAACAAAAGAAGTGAAATAAATACGGCTACTCAAAATTTTAAAATTATAGATATATGGTTCACATTATATTTTTACTGGGTAAATGTTGATTTATACTACCCACAATTATTGCTTTTTTTTTCTTTCTTTCTTTTCTTGTATAGATGATCTCACTCTTGCTCACGAGTTTTGAACTCCTGAGCTCTGGCAATCCACCCTCTGTGGTCTCCCAGAGTGCCAGGATTACAGGTGTAAGTCACCAACTCTAGCTTGCTTTTTTTTCTTTATTTTTATTTATTTTATTTATTTTTTGAGACAGCGTCACAAGCTGTCGCCCTATGTAGAGTGCCGTAGCGTCACAGCTCACAGCAACCTCAAACCCTACAGCCCAAGAGATTCCCTTGCCTCAGCCTCCCAAGTAGCTGGGACTACAGGCACACGCCACAACGCCCAGTTATTTTTTGGCCCAGGATGGATGCAAACCTGCCAGCTCCAGCGTATGCGGCTGGCGCCCTAGCCGCCTGAGCTACAGGCACAGAGCCACTACCCACAGTTGTTAACACTTCTGGTAAATATTTGAAATGCACATATACATTTATATTCACTTCTGAGTAACTGGGACTATAAGCAGGTACCATTACATACAAGTAATTTTTTTTAAAAGAGATGGTGTCTCACTATGTAGCGCAGGCTGGTCTCAAACTCTTGGCTTCAAGAGATCTTTCTACAATGTTGGGGACTGCAGGAATGGTACACCACACCCAGCTAATGCCCATACATATTTTTTTTTCTGACTCAAGAGTCTCACTCTCTTGCTCTAAGTAAAGTGCCCTGGTTTCATAGCTCATAGCAACCTCAAACTCTTGGGCTCAAACAATCCTCTTTCCTCAGTCTCTCGAGTACCTGGGGCTACAGGTGCCTAATGCCCAGCTAGTTTTTCTATTTTTAGTAGAGACGAGGGTCTCCAACTTCTGAGCTCAAGCAATCCACCAGCCTGAGCCTCCTAGAGTGCTAGGATTACAGGCGTGAGCTACCACATCTGGCCTGAGTGCTCAGTATTTAAATAAGTAAAAAAAAAAAAGAAAAAAGGCTCGGCATCTGTGGCTCAAGCGGCTAAGGCACCAGCCACATATACCTGAGCTGGTGGTTTCGA
Organism: Loris lydekkerianus; assembly: GCA_963574355.1. Classification (NCBI taxonomy): domain Eukaryota; kingdom Metazoa; phylum Chordata; class Mammalia; order Primates; family Lorisidae; genus Loris; species Loris lydekkerianus. The sequence continues at coordinate 14,034 of CAUYPK010072917.1, read as the reverse complement.
ATACAGCCCGGGCCCATCAAGCAACAAGGACGGCTACAACAAAAAAATAGCCAGGCATTGTGGAGTGCGCCTATGGTCCCAGCTACTTGGGAAGCAGAGGCAGAAGAATTGCTTGAGCCCAGAAGTTTGAGGTTACTATGAGTCACGGTACTCTACCCTGGGTGACAGCTTGAGGCTCTGTCAAAAAAAAAAAAAAACAAGTCTTTGAGGGCGGCACCTGTGGCTCAGTGAATGGGGCACCAGCTCCATATACTGAGGGTGGCAGGTTCGAACCCAACCCCGGCCAAACTGCAACAACAACAAAAAATAGCCGAGCCTTGTGGTGGGCACCTGTAGTCCCAGCTACTCAGAAGGCTGAGGCAAGAGAATCACCTAAGCCTAAGAGCTGGAGGTTGCTGTGAGCTGTGATGCCAAAGCACTCTACCAAGGGCAATAAAAGTGAGACTCTGCCTCTTAAAAAAAAAAAAAAAAAAAAAAAGTCTTTGAAACCCAGTATGTATGTATTTCACATTTAAAGCAAGCTCAATTCAGACTAGTACATTTTGGTCACTGCACTCTATCAAGGATGACAGAGGGAGACCCTAACTCATAAAAAAAAAAAAAAAAAAAACCACCACAACTATACTTTACAAGAATACATACTGCTTTTCCCACTACAGAAAAACCTAATTTGTGATAGAGAACTTAACATAGTGATAACTCACTCATTGAGTTATACATAATCCAGTCAAGTGTCTGCCCTTGTCTTCCTATCTACAATTAAAATGTAAGCTTAAAATCTTAGTTAACCTAAAAAGTCACTGGAAGAATCCCTAATGCTATGCTAAAGTAGGCAACTGAAGTGAGAAGTCCTAAATGTAAATGCCATTTCAGCAGCAGCAGCATCTTGGACAAGTTATTTAATCACAATTTTCCATACATATAAAGATAAAAACATACCTCAGAGTCCTTAAGAAAATTATAAAATAGGGCGATGCCTGTGGCTCAGTGAGTAGGGCACTGGCCCCATATACTGGGGGTGGTGGGTTTCAACTCAGCCCCAGCCAAACTGCAACAAAAAAATAGCCAGGCATCGTGGCAGACACCTGTACTCCCAGCTGCTCAGTAGGCAGAGGCAAGAGAATCACTTAAGCCCAAGAGCTGGAGGTTGCTGTGAGCTGTGACGCCACAGCACTCTACTGAGGATGATAAAGTGAGACATTTTAAAAAAAAAAAAAAAAAGAGAGAGAAAGAAAGAAAGAAAATCAGAAAATAAAGAAGCTGGGATGGCACCTGTGGCTCAAAGGAGTAAGGCGCCGGCCCCATATGCCGGAGGTGGCGAATTCAAACCCAGCCCCGGCCAAAAAACTGGAAAAAAAAAAAAAGAAAGACGCTTAGGCTAAGCGCCTGTAGCTCAAGCAGCTAAGGTGCCAGCTACATACACCATAGCTGGTGGATTCAAATCCAGCCCAGGCCTGCCAAACAACAACTACAACTATAACCAAAACATAGCCAGGCATTGTGGCAGGCGCCTGTACTCCCAGCTATTTGGGAGGCTGAGGCAAGAGAATCGCTGAAGAATTGGAGGTTGCTGTGAGTTGTGATGTCACAGCGCTCTACCCAGGGCAACAGCCTGAGGCTCTGTCTCAAAAAAAAAAGCTTACTAGACAAGAGACTTTGCCTAACAAATGTAATCAGTGTAATCTGGTTTATTGTGCCCTCAATGAAGCCCCAACAATTAAAAAAAAAAAAAGGGTTAATAGATATCCAGTAATACAGTAGTCTTACTCATAGAAGGCACATAAATACCTGGTAATAAAGAAAATGTACCGGTGCATAAAAGTAAAAATACGTAAAAAATGTTTTCTGAATATATATGAAGCCAAGACCTTAACAATGTATCTCTATTTTGATTTTTTTTGTTTGTTTTGCTTTTTTTTGAGACAGAGTCTCAAGCTGTTGCCCTGGGTACAATGCCGTGGTGTCACAGCTCATAGCAACCTCCAATTCTTCAGCTCAAGCGATCCTCTTGCCTCATTTTTCTTCTATTTTGAGTAGAGACGGGGGTCTTGCTTTTGCTGAGGCTGGTCTTGAACTTGTGAGCTCAAGCAATCCACCTGCTGAGGCCTCCCAATGTGCTATGATTACAAATGTGAGCCACTGTGCCTGGCATGTTTTGCTTTTCATTTTTCAGAGTTTTGATAATTATGTTTTGGTCTTATAATACAAAAATAAAACCTTACAAGAAAAACACATAATTTTTCCACAAAACACAAAGAAGCAAGGTTTTGAGGGGTTTTTTTAGTATTTTATATTTTTTGCAATGACAGGATCCTTAATGCGCAGGCTGGTCTAGAACTCCTGGCCTCAAGCAATCCTCCTACCTCCACCTCCCAGACTGCTGGGATTATAGGTTTGAGCCACTGAACGCAGCCTTAAATTTAATTTTTAAAAACTGATTGACAGGCGGTGCCTGTGGCTCAAAGGACTAGGGCACCAGCCCCATATGCCAGAAGTTTAAACCCCAGCCCCGGCCAACAACTGCAAAATAAATAAATAAATAAAATTGATTGACAGGGGCAGCACCTGTGGCTCAATGGATAGGGCGCTGGCCCCATATACCAAGGGTGGTGGGTTCAAACCCGGCCCCGGCCAAACTGCAACAAAAAAACAGCTGGGTTTTATGGCGGGCGCTAGTCCCAGCTACTCAGAAGGCTGAGGCAAGAGAATTGCCTAAGCCCAGGAGTTGGAGTTGGAGGTTGCTGTGAGCTGTGATGCTACAGTACTCCACCAAGGGCAATAGAGTGAGACTCTGTCTCTACAAAAAAAAAAAAAAAAAAAAAAAACCTGATTGACAGGTTCGGCTCCTATAGCTCAGCCAGTAGGGCACAGGCCACATACACCAGAGCTGGTGGGTTCAAACCCAACCCCAACCTGCCAAACAACTACAACCAAAAAATAGCGGGGCCTAATGGTGGACACCTGTAGTTCTAGCTACTTGAGAAGGCTGAGGCAAGAGAATCACTTAAGCCAAGAGTTTGAGGTTGCTGTGACCTGTGACACCACAGCACTCTACCAAGAGCGACATATTGAGACCCTGTCTCAAAAAAAGTTAAGTGAACAGGCTTGGTGCTATGGCTTAAGCGGCTAAGGCGCCAGCCACATACACCTGTGCTGACAGGTTCGAATCCAGTCCAGGCCCACCAAACAATGACAGCTGCAACCAAAAAATACCCGGGCGCTGTGGCGGGCACCTGTAGTCCCAGCTACTTGGGAGGCTGAGGCAAGAGGCTGGCTTAAAGAGAACCTCTAAGCCAGGATTTAGAGGTTGCTGTGAGCTGTAATGCCATTGCACTCTACCCAGGGCGACAGCCTGAGGCTCAGTCTCAAAAAAAAAAAAAAAAAAGTAAATAAAAGAAAAAAATAAAATAACTGATTGACATCAGCAAAAATGAAGTACATTCCAGCTTTCCTTATCCCCAGAAAGAACTAACAACTATACATGAATGAAAACAAAAATCGTCGGGCAGCGCCTGTGGCTCAGTGGGGAGGGCCCTGGCCCTATATACCGAGGGTGGTGGGTTCAATCCCGGCCCCGGTCAAAATGCAGCAAAAATACCCAGGCACCCAGTTACTCGGGAGGCTGAGGCAAGAGAATCACCTAAGTCCAAGAGTTGGAGGTTGCTATGAGCTGTGTGACACCACAGCACTCTACCAAGGGCAGTAAAGTGAGACTGTCTCTACAAAAAAAAAAAAAAAAAAAAGAACAAAAATCGTTGCACTTTCATGAAAACTTGTTTTAAACACATACAACTAAAAAACATCATTAATATATCTGGAACTATGTATTTTTAATTTAACAGGATGCCCTAATATTAAGACAGCCACAATTTTTTTTGAGAGTGAGTCTCACTTTCTCAGTAAAGTGTCATGGTGTAATAGCTCATAGCAACCTCCAACTCTTGGGCTTAGGCAATTCTCTTGCCTCAGGCTCCCAAGTACTAGCTGGGAGTACAGGGTGCCCACCACAACACCCGGCTATTTTAGAGACAGGGTCTCACTCTCGCTTTAGCTAACCTCGAACCCAAGAGCTCAAGCAATCCACCCACCTCAGCCTCCCAGAGTGCTAGGATTACAGGGGTGAGCCACTACACAGGGCCCACAATCTTTTTTTCGATTACAATCTCCAAAAAGCAATCTGCTGACATTGTATACTAACCTTGAAAAGTCAGTACACCCTCATAATACAACTCCTTTACTATAATTCTATTATCATCATTACCATACTGAATAATTTACTCTCAATTTCCATTTAATATTAAGGTAAATAAATTAATTACAGAAACATTATAGCACCTTGAGATTTGTTTTGTAGTCAATTACATAAAGCAAAAACTCTTAAGGTAATTGATTCTATCCTCTATAGAAAGAACTGCAGGCTCCAGCACAGAGGTTACAGTGTCAGCCACGTACACTGAGGCTGGTGGGTTCACTGGTGGGTTTGAACATGGCCTGGGCTAGCTAAACAACGACAACTGCAACAAAAAAATTGCCGGGCATTATGGTGGGCACCTGTAATCCCAGCTACTCAGGAGGCTGAGGCAAGAGAATCATTTAAGTCCAGGAGTCTGAGGTTGCTGTGAGCTGTAACGCCACAATACTCTACAGAGGGCGACAAAGAAAAACAGTGTCTCAAAAAGAAAAAAGAAAGAAAGGAAGAAAAAGAGCTTCAAATTTCATTGAGCTATGTTGGAGATTACACGTTTCCTTGGAACACCTTGGAAAAACTTTCCTCTACATGGGAGCCAGAAAGTAAGTGACTGTGCCCCAGGCTAAACAACTTGCATTAGTATTACAAAGCTTAATGTATAAATCAATTGAAAAGCACTTTAAGGATACAAATGGGCAAGAGATGGGGGAGGAAGGTAACATTAAGTTCCAAAATAAGATTGTGACAAGGGTTCCCTAACTCTATAAATACATTACTCAACTGCACACTTAAAACAGGCTAATAGAATATACATTTTATCTTAATAAAGCTTTTTTTAAAAAGCACCTTAAGTATCCAATAGTATAAAACCTAAGGTGCTACTCCAGGTATGAAAGGTATAAAAGCATCATTTCACACAAAATTATACTCTAAAATCAAGTAATTTCCCATCTCTACAGATTTACAGGGCTGCAGACAGGTACAGATCAAGTTTGTACTTCTTCAACAACTATAGATCCACTATTAAGTTTAAAAAAAAAAAAGGCAGGCTAGGCCGGGCACAGTGGCTCATGCCTATAATCCTAGTACTTAGGAGGCCAAGGCAGGTAACTAAGAGGTTTGAGACCAGCCTGAGCCACGGTGAAACTTCCTCTCTAAAAAATAAGGCAAGTTGGCTCGGCACCTGTAGCCCAGCAGCTACGGTGCCAGCCACATGCACTGGGGCTGATGGGTTAGAACCCAGCCCAGGCCTGCCAAACAATGACAACTACAACAAAAAAAACAGCTGGGCAGCTTGGCAACCAAGCATAGTGGTTATGACGCCAGCCACATACACCCAGGGTGGCGGGTTCGAACCCGACCCGTGACTGCCAAACAACTGTAACAACAAAAAATAACCGGGCATTGTGGCAGGGACTTGTAGTCCCAGCTACTTGGGAGGCTGAGGCAAAAGAATCACTTAAGCCCAAGAGTTTCAGGTTGCTGTGAGCTATGATACTACAGCACTCTACTAAAGGTGACAAAGGGAAACTCTGTGAGACTCTGTCACACACACAAAAAAAAAGAACAATGTTTATAGCATGGTAGTATCTGTGTAAATGTTGAAAAAAATATTGGAAACCTTTACATTAAATCTTATCGTCAGCTCTTCACTGGCTGGTTCCAATTTGTTTGTGAAACGAAGTTTCAGTTCAACTAAAGAACTTCACTACAGAGCACCGTTTCAAGGCATGATGATAAACTGTCTTCAAAACTCATTAATAGCAACATAGCCAAAGTGTGTCTGTGTATGGGGGGTGGGGTATCAAATCACCTGTATGTTGAAAGCACCACTAAAAAGAAAAATTACACTAAAATGTTAACATCTCTTATCTCAGAGGAATTTCTAGTCTTTGCTAGCTTCCAAAATTCCTTCACTGACCAGGTATTTTCTAAATCTGAAAAAAAAATCAAAATTGAATTGCTCTCACGCTAAATGGAAGTCAGACTTAAAACACTACACAGTATGTTGTAAAATTCTATATGAGACATTCTGGGCAGGCAAAACTATGAAGATAAAAAACACCCTAGAGGCTCAGCACCCATAGCTCAGTGGGTAGGGCACCAGCCATATACACCAAGGCTGGCGAGTTCGAACTCGGTCCGGGTCTGCTAAACAAGGACAACTGTAACCAAAAAAATAGTCGGGCACTGTTGTGGGCACTGTAGTCCCAGCTACTTGGGAGGCTGAGGCAAGATAATCACTTACTTAAGTCCAAGAGTTAGAGGTTGCTGTGAGCTGTGACACTATAGCACTCTACTGAGGGTGACATAGTGAGACACTGTCTCAAAAAAATAAAAATAAATAAAAACACAAAACACACTGGAAAAATGGTTCTCAACCTTCCTAATGCCTCGACTCTTTAATACAGCTCCTCATGTTGTGGTGACCCCCCCCCAAACCATAAAATTCATGAAGTAGCAACAAAAATAAATTCATGGGGCAGTGCCTGTGGCTCAAAGGGGTAGGGTGCCGACCCCATATGCCGGAGGTGACGGGTTCAAACCCAGCCCCGGCCAAAAACTGTAAAAAATAAATAAATTCATGGTTGGGGGTCACCACAACATGAGGAACTGTATTAAAGGGTCACAGCATTAGGAAGGTTGAGAACCACTGCCTAGAGGTTAGGGGTGGGGTGAAGCTGACTAAAAACAGCATAAGGGAAATCTGGGTGATGGTGGAACTATTCTATCCCTTCACTGTGCTGGTTACACAATTACCAGCATTTGACACAGTTCATAATACAACAAAAAGGCTTATTTTACTATATGTAAATTAAATCAAATAATGATTACAAGTAATAATCTGCTTGTGCCATAAGGCAATTTTTTCAAGTAGGCACTTTTTTATAGCATAAAAAAAAAAAAAATGAAGACCACTGAACTACTTCAAACTCAGATTTGTTCAGGGATCTATTGCTAATTAATGGTAAACTAAAGTACAGATCCAAAATTTCCATTTGTTTGTTTATTTCAAATCCAGAGCCGTTTCCACTCTCATTCTTCCAGAGTTCTGAGGACCAGTGTTTCCACAAAGTGCATATACAAGTGGGGTATGGATGGACATAAAATTTCAAATGTTCAAGTACATACATGATTTCAGTACACACAAATGTGGCTAGTGTCCCTCCTAACCTTCACCAAATACCACCTTACTTTCTGAGATAAAATGGGATGGATCCAAGTATAACCAAGCAGTAGATCTGTAGTGTGTGGATAGAGATCAACAATAAATACTTCAGGTGGCCCGTAGCTCAGTGGGTAGGGCACCTGCCACATGCAGGGAGGCTGGCAAGTTCGAACCTGGACTGGGGCCTCCTAAAGAACAATGACAACTGCAACAAAAAATAGCCAGATGTTGTGGCAGGTGCCCGTAGTCCCTGCTACTTGGAAGGCTGAAGCAAGATAATCACTTAAGCCCAAGAGTTTGAGGTTGCTGAGAGCTGTGACACGATGGCACTCCACCCAGGGCAACATAGTGAGACTCTGTCTCCAAAAAAAAAAAAAAAAGAAAAAAAAAGAAACCAAAGTTAAGATTGTAAGCAATCTTTACAAAAACAAATTGATTACCTTAATTTTATAAAATAACAAAATGAAAAATACCTTGCCTAGGGGGCGGCACCTGTGGCTCAGTGGGTAGGGTGTCGGCCCCATATGCCCAGGGTGGCAGGTTCAAACCCGGCCCCGGCCAAACTGCAACAAAAAAAAACAGCTGTGTGTTGTGGCAGGCACCTGGAGTCCCAACTATTTGGGAAGCTGAGGCAAGAGAATGGCCTAAGCCCAGGAGTTGGAGGTTGCTGTGAGTTGTATGATGCCACGGCACTCTACAGAGGGCAAAAGGTGAGACTCTGTCTCTACAAAAAAAAAAAAAAAAAAAAAAAAAAAACTCACATAGTAGGCTACTGACAAATAAATGCTGTTCTATCATATATACATTATGCAAAATAATTTGTTAATGTGAAACAGTTATTTTTCTATTTTTCAATATGCAAGGAAGAAATGCATACCTCTTACTCAGGAAGTATACAACCAAATAGTGAAAACCTGAAACTTAAGGGGGGACGGTAGGATAATTAATGCAAAATGATGAGCCATACCTATCCTTGACAAGAAATATGGGAAGTTCATTCTTTGTGCCTTGTGTCCCAGCTAACTTCATTTGCAGTCACTGGGGAAAGCCAACCACCAGATTCCAACAAGAACAGTATGAAATATCTACTCAAATTTCTTGTAGGTCATTTTGTCTAACAACAAGTTTTAAACCTCCAATATTAAGGTAACTACTCGCATATTAATATAAAGGCTCCTTTCCAACAGGCAGTTTCTACTTTATGTTTACCACCTAAGGAGATTTAAACTTATAAAAAGCTTAGGGGGATCCTCTGTACGCTGTCATTCTCTATGCTGTTACCACGTGACAGTTAAAACCAAATCCACAGGGCTAATCAGTAAACTAAGAAACGAAAAACAAAACGCTAAGAGAAAATCATGACCAAATAAAATAAAATCCCATAGGGTAAAAAAGTACGATGAAATGAAAGCCTGTAAGAATTCATCTTGCATACGCACAACACTCATGTTATTAGAAGGCCCTTCATAAAAATAGCCGAGTCTCAAACATTTGAGATGCTGGCTTAGGGAGATTGACAGACAACAGCTGGGGAGATTTTGTATTGATCGTGTAACATCCTGGCATACTTTGGAGAAATAGGGACAAGGGAACTCTATAATGACAAAAATAAACTGTTAGGATTTCATTTTTAATTATTTAACCCTTTACACAAAACCCCTCCCAAATTCTTCTTCTCTGGGATGCCTCTTGCGTTTCCCAGCCCTGATTCCACAGTAATGTATCCCCTTCCTCCCAGAGGAAACTAACAAAAAAACACCTTGTGGAAAAACAAAAAGCACCTCCCTCCAAAAATACAGAGTAACTGATCATAAAGAAGCTAGTCGCCCTTCCACCGTGTCCCTGTTCCGTTTCATACTTTAAACCTTACTTTAAAGCCCAGGACTGTCGCCTTTTCTTCCGTAAAAGAGGGGCTAAGGCGCCGCCCAATTTACCAGGCCGCAAAAATATTACAGCCCGCCACACTTCAAGGTTTTCTACTTTTCTCTCTCCAATCCTAACCCTCAATCCGGTAACCCCCTCCTCCTAAGGTACCGAAGAGTTCTTGGCCCAAAAGCCTAATACAAAGGTGAATTCCAAAGATTCCGCGACGCACCCCCAGGGGGTGGGGAGGGGTCGAAGGAGCCGGCCCCGGCGCTCCCGCACGGCCAGTCCGAGGGGCGGGGGAGCGGGTGTGACCACACAATCCCACCGCCTCCCAGAGCTCAGGCCTGCTCCTACGGCGCTCCCCGCCGCCCGGCAGGCACTCGGCTTCCTCGCAATGGCTGGCTAGGGGCCGCACTAGCAGCCAGTAAGAGGTTCATAAGTAGGAAAAAGCAAGAGGTGTCCGACGTGTTGTTTCAAAACATAACGGAGGCCGGGCCCCCGAGACCGTTAAACCGCGGGCGGAGGGGGGAGAAGCAAGGAACCCAGCGGCCTCGGGCTTTGGCCTGGCCGCCCTTTTTGATCCCATACCTAACTCTCTGGGACCACCAACTCTCCCTCAGATCCGCTCTGGCCCCCAGAACCCCCAACAAAATCTCAAAAGGGTCAGTACCTTGTAGAAAGCCCCGTTGGAGCCGCGAACCTCCACCGTCAGCTCCGCCATGTTGGAACCGCAAAGGCCGCTGGGAAGAGATTCTAGAAACTTTCCAACCAGAGGGGAGGAGGGGGAGGGACGTAAAGGAGGCAGGGGGAGGGGCGGGGAAAACAGGGCGGGGATTGGGTTCCCCCGCCCTCCACCCCTGGGGTCTAGCGTGTTGCCCCGACTCTCCCGGTGGGCTCCCTCCTCTCCTTACATCACTTGCCGTGGGCTCCGCCCGCCGCCGCCTACGTCCGGTTCTCCTCCCGACACAATCGCCGACCTTTGCTGACCCGCCCCTAAGTCCCCGCCCTCCGGTGCCGGCTGCTCGCTCCGCTCCATCCAGTTGGTGCCTCCAGCTGCCCGGGATGAACTGCCCAGGCGCTGCCTGTCCCCTTGTCCGCCAAGTTCACCTGCGCTCTCGCATCCCGGCCGTAAACTTCTGGAAGTGCTGGCAGCCCTGGAGTGACTTTCTCACCTGGGGAGGAGCCATTTGGGTGCTCAAGTTGCCCGGGGGCGGGGGGAGGGGAGGAACCTTAAACTATATGCACATTGATGTGCTGCAAATTCTTTCGCCTGGCTCTATTTTGCCTCATATCCTAGATTTCCCCTCATATCCTACATTTCCACACCCCCTCTCACAGTTTGGCCAAGCCCTGTTACCACTTTAGCTGTTTGAAAGTCAAACTAAGTGTTTTCCTGTCGGTTTAGCCGAGTTTCGGTTAATTCCCATTGTGAGAGGTAGTCAGGGAAACTTAATAGAGCAGGATTCCACGTTTTCCCCTGCCGTAACGTACGCGAAGTTCCACAAATAGGATTGAAGCAGAACCATTTCCTATTCCTTTTCTACCAGAACCTATCCCAGTTCTGGAAGCATTGTGAATATTTAACAATTTAAAAGTAATCTAGCAAGATCTTTGGAGAAAACTAGAAGGGATCCTTTAAGTGTGTGCTGTTAGGCTTGCCTTACCATTTTTGCAGAAAAACTTTATTTTAAAAAGTTTTTTTCTTAAAATTTGTTGTATAGGCGGCGCCTGTAGCTCAGTGGGTAGGGCGCGGGCCACGTAACATCGAGACTGATGGGTTCGAACCCAGCCTGGGCCAGCTAAGCAACAATAACAACTGCAACAATAAAATGGCTGGGCGTTGAGGCTGAGGCGGGCTCCTGTAGTCCTAGCTACTTGGGGGGCTGAGGCAAGAGAATTGCTTAAGGGCGGTGCCTGTGGCTCAAGGAGTAGGGCGCCAGCCCCATATACTAGAGGTGGCAGGTTCAAACCTGGCCCTGGCCAAAAACTGCAAAAAAAAAAAAAAAAAAAGAATTGCTTAAGCCCAAGAGTTTGATGTTGCTATGCACTGTAACACCACGGTACTCTACCAAGGGTGATAAATTGAGACTGTCTCTAAAAAAATTATAATAATACTTTTTATAAAGAGTTTGCATGTTGTCCTTGTGCGGGGGCCATGCTAATGATGTATCATTCCAATTTCAGTATATGTGCTACCGGAATGAGCACTGCAGAAAAACTTTAAAGGATGCTTTGCTGGTACTTGCACTCCTAATGAAATGCGCACTGACCCAGCCTGTTGGTCCTAAAAAAGATTAATATAATATTTGATCAGACTAATAAAAAAATTATTTAGAGACGGAGATCTTGGTATGTTGCCCAGGCTGGTCTCAAGCTCCTGGCCTCTAGCCATGTTCCCACCTTGTCCTCCCAAAGTGCTTGGGTTACAGGTGTGAGTCACCACACCTGGCCAGGATGTTCTTTTAAAAGTATTGATTATGGTGAGAAGAACTAAATACCCTTTAATAATAATAGCCACCATTTATGTATTTATTTATTTACGTATTTATTTATTTATTTGTTTATTTATTTATTTGAGACATAGTCTTACTTTGTCGCCATCAGTAGAGTGCCCTGGCTTAGGCACGTCTCTTGCTTCAGCCTCTTGAGTAGCTGGGACTACAGGCACTCAACAGCGCCAGGCTATTTTTTGTTGCAGTTTGGGCGGGCAGGGTTCAAACCTGCCACCCTTGGTATATGGGGCGCCACCCATAGCCACCATTTATTAAGGACTTCTGCCAAAGCTTTAAGAATCATCTCATTATGTGGGTAGTGCATATGGCTCAAAGGACTAGGGTGTCGGCCCCATATGCTGGAGGTGGGGGGTTCAAACCCAGCCCCAGCCAAAAACCGCAAAAAGAAAGAATTATCTGATTATGTTCCTTTAGAATTGTACTATCCTAGTTGGATTTTTTAGCAGTTTTTTAAGATGTACTTCACCCATTTAAAGTGTACAATTCAATGGTTTTTAATATAGTCACATGGTTGTGCAACCATACCCACAATCAACTTTAAAACATTTTTACCTCAAAAAGAACCTTATATGTAGGCGGCTCCTGTTGCTCAAAGGAGTAGGGCCCTGGCCCCCATATGCCGGAGGTAGTGGGTTCCAATCCAGCCCCAGCCAAAAAAAAAAAAAAATGCAATGAAAAACACCTTATACCTGTTGGCAGTTACTCTCCATTTCACCCCAACTCCCTAGGTTCTAAGAAACACTAGTCTTTTCTGTCTGTATAAATCTGCCTAATCTAGATATTTCATGTAAAGAGAATCATACAATATTCGATCTTTTATGATTGGCTTCTTTCATTTAGCATACTGTTTTCAAGGTTTGTCCATGTTGTAGCATGTATAATTCATTTTTGTCAAATAGCATTGTATGGGTTCACCCCCTCATTTGGTATCCACCAGCTGATAGACATCTGAGTCATTTCCAATTTTTGCCTATACAGTTTCTATAAAGATTCCTGCACAAGTTTTTGTATAGACAGGTGTACACTTCCATTTCTCTTGAGTATGAGGTCTGATAAGTGTAAACATCCTGGAATAAGTGCTACATGCCTCCTTACTGAATGTCACTGTGGTCTCCTTCAAAGTTCTCCACTTGGGAAGCTATGCACTGACACCAACACCAGTACATAGTCTACCCTTCAAAGCAATTTTGGTGCTCTTCTCTGGAATGGCCATTAGAGCTGTCCTCCAGGTTTGACAAGTGAGTTTGCAAACTTGCCACCGGGTGCTTATATTGGCAACACTATACAAACAACTCAGTAAGATTTCATAACCTTGGTATAAGTGTCTCACAACTTATTCATGTCAATGTGTGGCAGTAACTTGCTGAGTCTGTTCTTTTTTTTTTTTTTTTTTTTTTTGAAACAGAGTCTCACTATATTGCCCTCGGTGGAGTTTGAGGTTACTGTGAGCCATGACACCACAACACTCTACCCAGGGGGACAAAGTAAGACTCTGTCTCAAAAAAAAAAGACATACTAGGGGCAGTGCCAGTGGCTCAGAGCGCTGGTCCCAAATACCGAGGGTGGTAGGTTCAAACCTGGCCCCAAAGAAAACTGCAACAACAACAACAAAATAGCCAGATGCTGTGGCAGGCACCTGTAATCCCAGCTACTCGGGAGGCTGAGGCAAGAGAATCACCTAAGCCCAAGAGCTGGAGGTTGCTGTGAACTCTGATGCCACAGCACTCTACCGAGGGTGACAAAGTGAAACTCTGTCTCTGAAAAAAAAAAAAAAAAGACATAGCCCAGGTGTAATTCTGAGGAAAATCGCTTGAGTCCAAGAGTTTGAGGTTGTTGTGAGCACAGCACACCACAGCACTATACTGAGAGTGACAGAGTGTGACTCTGTCTCAAAAAGTAAATAAATAAAAAAATTGTTTTGTGTTTAGATAATCTAGAAGTTAATATTACTACATATTAGGAGTAGATATTTCCAGAAGGTATTCACATAAATTTTACAATTTCTTTTTTATTTAATTGTTAAATCATAGCTGTGTACATTACTGCAATCACCTGTACCCATTCTAAGGTGCACCATAGATGTGGCCCCAACCATTACCCTCCCTCCACCCAAACCTCCCCCCTCCCTTCCCCTTCCTTGGCCCTTTCCCCATAGTCTTGTGCTATAGTTAGGTTATAGCCTTCATGTGAAAGCTATAATTTAGCTTCATAGTAGGGCTGAGTACATTGGATACTTTTTCTTCCATTCCTGGGATACTTTGCTAAGAAGAATATGTTTCAAGGGCGGCGCCTGTGGC
>CAUYPK010072912.1:0-11100 GCA_963574355.1 Loris lydekkerianus | reverse complement strand
CTAGAGGTGAAATTATTGGATATCAGAGTATTTTGACATTTTTAAGAAATTTTATTTTTTATAGAAGTGGCCAAATTGCCTCTCATTTTATTTTATTTTGTTATTATTATTTTTGAGACAGAGTCTCAAGCTGTCACTCTGGATAGAGTGCCATGGTATCATAGCTCACAGCAACCTCAAACTCTTGGGCTTAAGCTAATCTCTTGCCTCAGCCTCCCAAGTAGCTGGGACTACAGGTGCCCACCACAATGCCCAGCTTTTTTTTTTTTTTTTTTGGTTGCAGTTGTCCTTGTTGTTCAGCTGGCCCAGGCTAGGTTCAAACCCTCGATGCATGTGGCTGGCACTGTAACCACCTCAATATCCTTTACTGAATCCCCTAACTCTGCCCTTACATCCTTGTACATGATCCCTTTGTGAAAATCTCTTCAAAATCCAGCTGCTGACTGCCTCTTGCTTTCTCTCCTTCTCAGTAGCTGGAAGTGACACAATTATTCTTTAAGTTCACTAATCTGAATGGGGACCCAAAAATCTTATTTGATTTAGAGAAATATAATTTAGTAGGGAAGTTAAGCATCTTTTCATATGTTTTTTAGCACAAATAGTTCTTTTTATAATTGCTTCTGCTCTTTCTCCCGTTTTTCTATTAAATTACTGTACCTTCTTTTATTGATTTGCAGAAACTTTTTGTTGCCTTGTTTTTTTGTTGAAACATAGTCCCACCCTATACCCTGAGTAGAGTGCAGTGGCGTAATAACTCACTGCAACCTCAGACTAGGGCTGTGGGCATCCTGCTGCCTTAGCCTCCCGAAGCTGCTGGGATTATAGCACTTGCTCTGGTGCCTGGCTGGGTTTTTCATTTTTGTAATGAGCCAGGGTCTCACTCTCAATCAGATAAGTCTTGAACTCCTGAGCTCAAGCAATCCTCTCGCCTTAGCCTCCCACAGTGCTGGGAACATTTTGTATAAGGTATAATAACCCTTTTTTAGTTACACACAATGCAGTATAGTCTTCCTATGTCTTTTGAGTCTCTGAACTTTATTATTATTTTCTACATATGCATTCTGTGTTGTATTGTGCTTCCCAGATGTTGTGGGGTTTTTTGTTTTGTTTTGTTTTGTTTTTCAGTTTTTGGCCGGGGCGAGTTTGAACCGGCCACCTCCAGTATATGGGGCTGGCACCCTACTCCTTTGAGCCACAGGCGCCACCCAGATGTTGTGTTTTTTTATGAGGATTTCTGGCAACCCTGACATTTCTGGCAAGGTCTATTAGTACCATTTTTCCAATAGCATGTGCTTGCTCATTTTGTGTCTGTATGTCACATTTTGATAAGCCTTGTAATATTTCAACTTTTTTGTTATTATTTTATCTGTTATGGTGATCGGTGATTTTTTTTTTTTTTTTTTTTGAGAATCTCCTTCTGTTGTCTGGGCTAGAGTGAAGTTGCATTATCATAGCTAACAACAACCTCAAACTCCTAGGCTCCTTGGTTCTCTTGCCTTCCAACAAGTTGGAATTATAGTCTCACACCATGATGTCCTGCTCATTTTTCCTTCTTTTATTTTCTTTCTTGTTTTTTTTTTTTTTTTTTTTTTGAGACAGTCTCACTCTTTTGCCCTGGTTAGGGTGCCATGGTATCATAGCTCACAGCAACTCAAACTCTTGGGCTCAAGTGATCCTCTTGCCTCAGCCTCCTGAGTAGCTGGGACTATAGGCACCTGCTACCATGTCTGTCTAGTTTTTCTGTTTTTAGTAGAGAAGGAGATCTTACTCTTGTTCAGGCTGGTCTTGAATTCCTGAGCTTAAGGAAATCACTTACCTCGGCCTCCCAGAGTGCTAGGATTACAGGTATGATCCAGTGGACCTGGCCCCCAGCAAATTTTTCTATTTTTTGTAGAGCTGGAGTCTGGCTCTTGGCTCAGGCTTGTCTTGAACTCCTGGCCTCAAGCAATCCCTGGGCCTGGGATACACATACACACCCCCACCCTCCCCACCCCCCCACCTGGGCTTCTTGTGTCCCAGGATTACAGAAGTGAATCACCTTGCCCCACCATATGATCAGTGATCTTTGATGTACTATTGCAATTGTTTGGGGCCGGGTACTGAGCCCATAGAAGATGGCAAACTTAATCAATAAATGTATGCGTTCTGACTGCCCCATTCATCAGCTGTCATTCCCGTCTTTCTCTCCCTCCTCCTCTGGCCTCCTGATTCCCTGAAACACAAAAGGATTGACGTTAGGCCAACTAATAACATTACAATGGCCTGTAAGTGTTTAACTTACAGGAAGGTCCCATGTCTCTTACTTTAAATCAAAATCTAGAAATGATTAAGCTTAGTGAGGAAGGCATGTCAAAAGCAGAGATAGGCTGAAAGCTAGGCCTCTTGTGCCAAGGAGTTAGCCAAGTCATGAATGCAAAGGACAAGTTCCTAAAGGAAAAAGTGCTATTCCAGTGAACAAACCAATGATAAGAAAGTGAAACCAGCTTATTGCTGATATGGAGAGAGTTTTAGTGGTTTGGATAGAAGATAAACCAGCCACAACTTTCCCTTATGCCAAAGCCTAATCCACAGCAAGTCTTTTTTTTTTTTTTTGAGACAGAGTCTCACTTTGTCACTCCTGGTAGAGTGCTGTGGCGTCATAGCTCACATCAACCTCTAACTCTTGGGCTTATGTTTTTCTCTTTCCTCAGCCTCCCAAGTAGCTACAGGCACCTGCCACAACGCCCAGCTATTTTTAGAGATGACATCTTGCTCGGGCTCAGGCTCAGGCTTAGGATTGTCTTGAACCCGTGAGCTCAGCCAATCCACCGCCACGGCCTCCCAGAGTGCTAGGATCACAGGCATGAGTCATTGCAACTGGCCAAGTCCTAACTTTTTGTAATTCTACGAAGGCTAAGAATGGTGAAGAAGCTTCAGAAGAAAAGTTGTAAGCCAGCGGATGTGTGCTCAGGTTTAAGGAAAGACGCTGTCTCCATAACAGAAAAGTGCAAGGTGAAGCAGCAAGTGCTGACAGAGACCCTGCAGCAAGTTATCCAGAAGATCTAGTTAAGATAATTAATGAAGGTGGCTACTCTCAACATTAAACAGTCTTATGATGGAAGAAAATGCCACCTAGGAATTTCATAGCTAGAGAGAAGTTCATGCTTGGCTTCAAAACTTCAAAGGATGGACTGACTTTCTTTTAAAGGGCTAATGCTGCTGTTGGCTTTAAATTGAAGCTGATTCCTATTTACCATTCTGATAATCTCAGGGCCTTTAAGATTATGCTGATTTAATCTGTTTGTACTCTATAAATGGAAGAATAAAGACTGGATGACAGCACATCCGTTTATAGCATGGTTTACGGAATATTTTAAGTCCACCATTGATACCTATTGCTCAGAAAAAAAGATGCCTTTCAAAATATTCCAGCTCGTTGACAGCTGGTACCTGGTCATCCAAGAGCTCTGATGAACATGTACAAGGAGATGAAGGTTATTTTCATGCCTGTTAACACAACATCCATTCTATAGCCTGTGGATCAAGAATATATATTCTTACTATATATATAAAGGAGTTATATATAGATATGAGAATATATATACTTTTCTCTTTTTTTCTAAGGCAGAGTCTCACTCTGTCACTCTGGGTAGAGTGCTGTGACTTCATAGCTCATAGGAACCTCAAGCTCTTGGGCCTCTTGCCTCAGCCTCCCAAGTAGCTGGGACTACAGCGGCCTGCCACAATGCCTGGCTAGTTTTAGAGATGGGGTCTTGCTCTTGCTCTGGCTGGTCTCAAACTACTGAGTTGAAGCAATCCACCCACTTTGGCTGCCCAGAGTGTTAAGATTATGGGTCTGAGCCACTGTGCCCGACCCAGTAATTTATATTGTTAAGTCTTATTATTTAAGGAATATATTTTATAAGGCTATACTTACCATAGATAGTGATTCCTTTAATGGATCTGGGAAAAGTAAATTGAAAACCTCCTGGAAAGAACTGATCATCCTAGATGCCAGTAAGAACTTTCATGATTCATGGGAGGAGGTCAAAATATTCACATTAGCAGGAATTTGGAAGTTGATTCCAACCCTCATGGATGACTTTGATAGATTCAAGATTTGAGTGGAGGAAGTAACTGGAGGTGGTGGAAATAGGAAGAGAACCTGAACATGTGACTGAATTGGTGCAATCTTGTGATAAAACTTGGAAGGATGAAGAGCTGCTTCTTACAAGTGAGCAATGAAAGTGGTCTCTGAAGATGGAATCTACCCCTGATGAAGATGTCATGAACATTGTTGATATGAAACAAGGGATGTGGAATATTACATAAATTTAGCTAATAAAGCAGTGACAGGGTTTGAGAAAATTAATTCCGATTTTGGAAAAGTTCTATTGTGGATAAAATGTTATCAAATAGCACTGCAGCATTCCATGCTGCAGAGAAATCTTTCATAAAAGGGAGAGTCAATTGATGTTGCAAACTTCATTATTATCTTATTTTGAGAAATTGTCACAGCCACCCCAACCTTAAGCAATTACCACCCTGACTGGTCAGCAGCCATCAACATTGAGGCAAGACCAGATTATGACTTGAAGGTTCAGATGATTGTTGGCATTTTTAACAATAAAATATTTGTAAATTAAGCTATGTACATTTTTTAAACATAATGCTATTGCTATGCTTAGTATTACACCATACTAACAGTATGGCATAAACATAATATTTATATGCACCACGAAAGCAAACATTCAAATAAAATGTGACTTGTTTTTTGGGTTATTTGCTTCTATGTGGTTGTCTGGAACTGAACCATTGAATGTCCCTGAAGTATGCCTGTATTAATTTTTTATTTGGTAAAAAACACATAAAATTCACTGTATTACTATGGGTTTTTTTTCTTTTGTTTTGGTTTTCTGGAGAAACAGAGTGTTGATTCATTGCTTAGGCTAGAGTGCAGTGGTATCATACCTCACTGCAGCCTCCAGCTTCTGCACTCAAGGCATCCTCTTGTCTTAGGTGTGTGTCACCCACACCTGGCTAATTTTTTTTACTTTTTCTAGAGATAGTGTCTCATTGTTGCCTAGGCTGGAACTCCCGGCCTCAAATGATTTTTCCTGCTTGGCCTCCAAAAGTGCTAGGATTAGTGGTGTGAGCCTCTGTACCTGTCCTATAGCTATTTTTCAATGTACAGTTCAGTAGTGTGAACTGTATTCACATTGTTGTGAAACAAATCTCCAGAACTTCTTTGTTTTGCAAATTTGAAAATTTCATCCATGTTGTAGCGGGTGAACTCATTGTTCATCCATGTTGTAGCGGGTGAGAATATTTCCTTCCGTTTTAAGGCTGGATAGTATTCTATTGTATATATATCCCACATTTTGTTTGTCCATTCATCCACTAATTAACCTTTAGTGGCTTTTACCTTTTGGCTAATGTGAATACTATTGCTATGAATGTGGGGGAGGGGGTAAATATCTTTTCCAAATCTTGCTTTTGATTCTTCTAGGTATAAATATACCTAGAAGTGGAATTGCTAAGTCATTGGTAGTTACATTTTTAATTTTGGTGGGCTTATCCATACTATTTTCCATATATAGGATGTCTCAAAAGTGCCACCTAAAGTTGCCATATGTAAGGAAAATGAGAAATTATAGCTAAATGTACCTTTTTATAAAATATTCATTAAAGATTTTTACGAAGAGGTGGCCAACACATAGAGATTATTTTGTAAATATTTTGTAAAATTTTGTAATGGATATTTTGTAAATAAAGGTACATTTAGCTTTTTCTTTCTTTCTTTTTTTTTTTTTTTTGACAGAATCTCACTTTGTCACCCTTGGTAGAGTGCTGTGGTGTCATAGCCTCCCGAGTAGCTGGGACTACAGATGCTCGCCACTCTTGCTCAGGCTGGTCTCAAACTCCAGAGCTCAGGCAATCCACTTACCTTGGCCTCCCAGAGGGCTGAATTACACATGTGAGCCACTGTGCCCAGACCCAAGCTTTCTTTATGTATGATGACTTTAGGGACACCCTGTAGTTGCACCATTTTATAATCCCACAAACATTACACAAAGGTCCTTGCCAACACTTGTTATTTCTATGTGTTTTTTCTTTTTCTTTCTTTCTTTCTTTCTTTCTTTCTTTCTTTCTTTCTTTCTTTTTTTTTTTTTTTAAGACAGAATCTCACTCTATTGCCTAGGTTAGAGTGCCTTGGCATCAACCTAGCTCACAGTAATCTCAAACTTCTGGGTTCAAGCAATCCTCCTGCCTCAGCTTCCCAAGTAGCTGGGACTATAGGCACCTGCCATAATGCCCAGTTAATTTTTCTGTTTTTAGTAGAGATGAGATCTCCCTCTTGCTTAGGCTGATCTTGAATTGCTGAGCTCAAGGGATCTTTTGGCCTTAGCCTCCCAGAGGGCTAGGATTACAGGCGTGAGCCACCATGCCTGGGCATCAGTCTATAAGGTCTTTATAGACTGTTACACCCCTTTGTGACCTTTGAACTCTTCTGGAACCAATCTATTGTTCCTTGATTGCACGTAAGACACAATTAATCTCCCCTTCAAACTGTACCATGGATGCAAACCTCATCTTTACTGAGCATCAGCTCAATGCTGGACATTCTCTTAGGCTTAGGGCATACCAAGGTCAACAGGATGCTTATGGGCTTTTCCTCATCAGAGTTGATGGTCTAGAGCAGGAGAGTCCAACTTGTGGGCCCTGGGCTATATGCTGATTTTGCAAGCAGTTTTTTTGCTTATCTGCATTGTTGGGTATCACAAAAAGTATGCATGGGTCAGCTCCCATAGCACAGTGTTTATGGCACCAGCCACATACACCAAGGGTGCTGGGTTTGAACCCGGCCTGGGCCAGCTAAACAACAATGACAACTGCAACAAAAAAATTGCCGGGTGTTGTGGCAGGCACCTGTAGTCCCAGCTACTTGGGAGGCTGAGTCAAGAGAATTGCTTAAGCCCAAGAATTTGAGGTTGCTGTGAGCTGTGACATTATGGCACTCTACTGAGGGCAACATAGTGAGACTCTGTCTCAAAAACAAAACAAAAAGTAGGCATGGACCTTTTCATTGCTGATCAACCTTGGTTAGTGTTTGTGTATTTAATTTGTGGCCCAAGACAACAGTTATTCTTCCAATGTACATCAGAAAAAAGAAAGGCTGGATCTAAAGATAGCAGAAAGGCAAGTGAAGAGGTGATTCTGGACTAGTGTGACAAATAACATGTTATGGTCCTGGATGTACTGGTGTTGGGGAACAGCCCTCAGCTGAGACATGAAGTAACTTCTAAGCTTGCCAAGTGGGTTGAGATGAACTTGGGGAAACTGTGTCAAGAAGAGAGAACTTGTGCTGAGGTCTAGTGTCCAAAGAGTGCAAGAATTTTCTTCTTTGTGTGAGACGGGGTCTTGCTCTGCTGCTTAGGCTGGAGTATAGTGGCATGATCACAGCTAACTGTGACTTCAAACTCCTGACTCAAGTGGTCATCCCACGTCAGCCTCCCAAGTAGCCAGCGCTACACACAGGCACCACTGTGCTGGCTAATTTGTGTGTTTTTTTTAGACGCAGTGTCTCACTGTGCTGCCCAGGCTGGTCTCAAATTTCTGGGCTGAAGCAATCCTTTCACCTCAGCCTTCCAAAGTGCTAAGATTACAGGTGTGAACCACTGTGCCCAGCCAGGATTTGGGGTGAAAGGAAAGATGTCTAATGCTCTTGGACTTAGTGGTTAGGGGAAAAGATGGGACACTTTGGAGAGCACAACAGAAATTGAGAGACAAGAGTGGACTGCCCTTGAAGCAGTTTGAAGGTATGTCACAGAATCTGGGCGTGATCCTAAACACCATCTGGGGGTAGAGGGCCTTTTAGGATGCTGAAGGATTTTTAGACAGGGGAGTGACATGGTCAGATTTGAAATTGTTCTGAGGTAAATGGCTTAGGAACGGGCATAGCTGGGTTCTAGGGTGTGGAGAGAGAGGCTAGAGACCAGAGACCCTCTTGAGGCTGTCAGAAGTATGATGGTGGCCTGGCTGGAGTCATGACAGTGAAAGTGAAGAAGAGAGGGGGACACATCTAGACATAATGAGAAAGGAACAAGCTAGGGGCTGGTCATTGACAGGAGGTGGCAGTGCTTGGAGCCCAGTCTCATCACATTGTGAACTTTGATGGCCTCATTGTGTAATGCCCGCCATGCAGAGTTCTTATGGGATCAAAGGCAGCAGGGGCAATGTCACTTCTTTTATAGACACAAGCCAGAGGCAGCCAGTGACTTACTTGGTCAAGGTCCCTTGACTTCCCTACCTTCCACTCTTTCTCTCTGCCAGCTCCACAGAGCATACTTGTCTTGGCATAAGTGACGTTTCATGGAACCCTGGCAGGAGAGGGAGAAGGAAAGTACTGTCTGTTCCTCCAGTCCTGCTGCGGACCTTGAGGGAGCCACAATAAATGCTGTGTTTATTTGATAAAGCACTTGGCTTTTGGTCTGGCAGGAGGAAGAGCTGGAACAGGTGTGGCAAGAGCCAGTGGCTGTGGCACCACAGTGGGAGGTGGATGAGACAGCCCCAGGGCCTGGCAGGGGGTACATGGCTGTGGGGTTTGAAGAAAACCAGGAACTTTCTCATGACCTGATCATCTCCCTCATGCTCCCAGGCCCGTGCCTGGCTGAATATACCAAAAGTTGAGAGATCCAAATTTGCATTAAGTGAGCTCCTATTGGTGCCTAGCATGGTGCCAGGTGCTTTTCATACAAGCGGACACACCTTCATTTCATAGGCTCTGCCCAGCCTGCCATGCCAGCTGGCACTGGATGCTACAGACAGAGAAAAATGCAGGACACTGTCCCTGACCTTGGGAACTGACCTTTTGGTAGGGAAGTCTGACAAAAAACCAAACCACAATGTACAGTAATATAGTGTGTGCTGTGATGGGGACACAGTGGGCTGCCTGGGAAGCTAAAGGAAGGCTCAGCTAAGCTGCAACACAGCCCAGGACTAATATTATACCCATTTTGTTTATTCGTTTTGAGACAGAGTCTTGCTCTATCACCCCAGATAGAGTGCAGTGATATCATAGCTCACTGCAACCTCCAACTCCTGGGCTCAAGCAATCCTATCTCAGCCTCCTAAGTAGCTGGGATTACCACCAGGTATCTACCACCATGCCCAGAAAATTTTCCTATTTGTTGTAGACATGGGATCCTGCTTGTTGCTTAGGCTGGTCTGAAACTCCTGGGCTCAAGCAATCCTCCCATCTTGATCTCCCAAAGTTCTGGGGTTACAGGCATGAGCCAGCCTGCCCTGCCTTCAAATCCATTTTATAGATGAGGAAACTGAGGCTCAGAGGAGTGAACTGCACTGTTTACATAGTCACTTTGGTTTTGGCTAATTTTCCTCTGTAGGGGATGTTAAGACAGGGGTGGAAAGGATAAGTTAGAGGGGCCCTTGTGGGTCATCAGGTCCAGCCCCTTCTTTTAAGTGGTGGAAATACCTTGAACTGGAAGAGGAAGGGATTTCCTTAGAGCCACACAGGAAAGCAGTAGCCAAGTTGGATCTAGAAATCAGGTTTCCTGACTTCCAGGTCAGGGTGTGTTCCTTGACACTAAATACCTCTCTCTTTTCCAGCTGTCCAAAGATTTCCTAGGAACCCCCCTCACCTGTCACCTGCCTCAGCTTATGGTCTGCAAACTTCACCATCTCTGCTTAGACCTAGACTCCAGGAAAGGATAAAAAAGAAAGTGAGTTAGGACAGACTCCAAAGTTGAACAAGGATGTGTGTGCATGTAGGGCGCAGGGGCAGGACGGGGGGCAATACTTCCTTCTCCAGTCCCCTCCAGGAGGCCCCAGGGCCACCCCGTCTTGGGGGGAGATTGAGGGACACGGGAGAGTCTGAAACCCAGAAGACCTGCACACCCATGCCCAAGATTGAGTCTGTCTCCCTTCCCTACCAAATCCCTCTTCTTGGGGATGATGGGATGGGCTTGGGGTGGGGGGGCTGGCTCAGAGTGTGGCCGGGAGGGATTACGTCCAGGCTGCCCTCTTGGAGCTGATGGTAAATGAGCAACCCTGCTCCTGTCTCTAGGGTTCCCTGGCTCCCCTTGCCAGGGACTTCTGGGGGTGGCAGCAGATATAGACCCTCAGTCCTTAGCCCACTTCTCCTAAATCCTATCCTAGAGAAGCCTGCAGGGGAGAGAGTAACCCACATGCCCTGTCCTTTTCTAGAATCTTAGAGAGTGACCGCTAAGATTCTAGGATTTTTTTTTCCTGAATGATAAAAGAATTTTTTTTTTAATTGTTAAATCATAGCTGTGTACATTTGTGCAATCATAGGGTACAATATGCTGGTTTCATGTACAATCTGAAATGTTATCAATGTAGCCTTCATGACATTTTCTTAGTTATTGTATGTAGACATTTGTATTCTGCATTTAGTAGGTTTCACCTGTACCCATTCTAAGATGTGGCCCCACCCATTACCCTCTCTCAACCCTAACCTTCCCTCTCCCTTCCCCTTCCTTGGCCCTTTCCCCATATTCTTGTGCTATAGTTGGGTTATAGCCTTCATATGAAAGCTATAAATTAGCTTCATAGTAGGGCTGAGTACCTTGGATACTTTTTCTTCCGTTCTTGAGATACTTTGCTAAGAAGAATATGTTCCAGCTCCATCCACGTAAACATGAAAGAGGTAAAGTCTCATCTTTCTTTAAGGCTGCATAGTATTCCATGGTATACATGTGCCACAATTTATTAATCCATTCGTGGGTCGATGGGCACTTGGGATTCTTCCATGACTTAGCAATTATGAATTGGACTGCAATTGTACATTCTGGTACAAATGTCTTTGTTATATTGTGACTTTTGGTCTTCTGGGTATAAACCTAGTAAAGGAATTATAGGATCGAATGGCAGGTCTATTTTTAGGTCTCTAAGTATTCTCCAAACATCTTTCCAAAAGGAATGTATTAGTGTGCATTCCCACCAGCAGTGTAGAAGTGTGCCCTTTTCTCCACATCCACACCAACATCTCTGGTTTTGGGATTTTGTTATGTGGGCTACTCTTATTGGGGTTAGGTGATATCTCAAAGTAGTTTTGATTTGCATTTCTCTGATGATTAA
>CAUYPK010072907.1:0-14345 GCA_963574355.1 Loris lydekkerianus | reverse complement strand
TAATATTCATTAAGGATTTTTTGAATTTCTGAGGAATCTGTTGTTTTTTGTCTTTGTCATTTATGATTGATGAGATTAGAGATTTTACTCTTTTTTTTCCTGAATAATATGGCCACAGGTTTATGTATTCTATTGACCTTTTCAAACAACCAACTTTTTGATTTATTGATCTGTTGTATAATTCTTTTGTTTTTAAATTCATTAATTCTGCTCTAATTTTGATTATTTCTTTTTTTCTACTAGGTTTGGGGTTAGAATCTTCTTCCTTTTCAAGTTGCTTGAGATGTCCCATTAAGTTGTTAACTTCCTCTGTATCCATTCTCTTGAGGAAGGCCTACAGTGCTATAAATTTCCCTCTTAGGACTGCCTTTGAAGTATCCCAGAGGTTCTGATAACTCATGTCTTCATTTTCGTTTTGTTCCAAAAATTTGGCAATTTCCTTCTTGATTTCATCTCTGACCCAGCTATCATTCAGCATAAAGTTATTTAACTTCCATGTTTTTGTATGAGTATGCAGATTCCTGTTGTTATTCAGCTCAACATTTATTCCATGGTAGTCCAAGAAGATGCAAGGAATAATTTCTATTTCTTTAAATTTACTGAGGTTAGACTTGTGACCTAAGATGTGATCGATTTTGGAGTATGTTTCGTGGGCTGATGAGAAGTATATGTATTCAGTTTTGTTGGGATGAAATGTTCTATAGATGTCTGCTAAATCCAAAAGTTGGATGGTTAGGTTTAAATCTAATATTTCTTTGCTCAGCTTCTTATTGGAGGATCAATCCAACATTGCCAAAGGAGTGTTGAAATCTCCAACTATTATGGAGCTGGAGGAAATCACGTTGCTCATGTCTGTTAGAGTTTATCTTATAAATTTTGGTGCATTCTGTTTGGGTGCATAGATATTAATAATTGAAATCTCTTCATAGTGAGTATTACCCTTAAAAAATATTAAGTAACCATTCTTATTCTTTTTTACTTTTGTTTGTTTAAAGCCTATTTGTATCTACAAATAAAATTGCAACACCTGCTTATTTCTGATTACCATTTGCCTGAAATATGGATGACCATCCTTTCACCCTGAGTCTATATTTGTCTGTTAAGGTAATATGTGACTCTTGTATGCAACAATTATCTGGCTTGAGTTTTTGTATCCAGTCAGCTAACCTATGCCTCTTTAGAGGACAGTGTAAGCTGTTCACGTTAATGGAGAATACTGATACCTCTGGTAAAATTTTGGGTATTGAGTTTTTCAAAAGTTCAGTGGACATTTTTAATTTTTTCACCAGTGTCAAAGTTAGAGTCTGATCAAAAGTTTCGGAGTGAGTTTACTTTTGTCGTAGAGGATTGGGCTGGTCATTATGGAGGATAAGTCTGACAATATCCTGAGGAGCTGGTTTGGTTATGGCAAATTTCTTCAACATATGAATGTCATTAAAGTATTTAATTTCTCCATCATAAATGAAACTCAGTTTAGCTGGATATAGGATCCGGGGTTGAAAGTTATTTTGCTTTAGTAGATTAAAAGTCAATGACCACCCTCTTCTGGCTTGAAAAGTTTCAGCAGAGAGATCTGCAGTCATTCTCATATTTTTCCTTTGTAGGTAATGGCTTTCTTACATCTGGCTGCTTTGAGAATTTTCTCCTTCATATTAACTTTAGTGAAGTTAATTATGATATGCCTGGGGGATGTCTTATTGGATTTGAGTCATGCTGGGGTTCTGAAAATGTCTGCTATCTGAATTTCTAGGCATGTCTGGAAAATTTTCTTTCATAATTTCATGGAGAAGGGCCTCTGTGCCTTGTGAGGCCACTTCATCATTTTCAGGGATTCTAATGAGGCAGATATTAGCCTTCTTTGAATTATCCTGGAACTCTCTGAGATAATGGTGCATTTTTGCTCTCCATTTCTATTTGTCTTTGAGAGTTTGGGAGCATTCAAAGGGTTTGTTTTCAATGTCAGAAATCCCTCTTCTGCTTGCTTCACTCTGTTACTTAGGCATTCTACTGTATTTTTCAAGTCTTTGAGGGCTGAAAATTCTTGCTTCAGTGTGTCTAAATCTTTAGTGGTTGTGTCTTTAAATTCGTTAAATTCTTGAGATAACTTTTTAGTTTCTCCTATTACTAATTCTGACATTTTAATTGCTGCTCAAATTTCTAATTCCAAATTTTTCTCCACTTTATTAATCTTGTTTGGAATCCAAATTCTGAATTCGATTTCTGACATCTGGGCCAGTTGCTTATGAATGGGATCTTCAGTTACATCTGCCATATCTTTCCTTGGGGGGGTTGATCTATTCTGGTTATTCATGTTACCAGAGTTTTTCTGCTGATTCCACCCCATGATTGTTTTACACCCTTTAATTTTTCCCCTGGAGCTTTGTTGAGGACCCATACAGTGCTATGGCCTAAGAAACTGGGGCCCTGTCTGGTGTGGTGTGGCTAAGTGGTTCTATCATGTTTTCAGCTGGTTTCTGTTCAATCCTAGTGAAACAGTTACACTGGGTTGAAGTCTCAGCTGTGAAAAAATACCAGCAATTAAGTCACCCCACCCACCACAGGGAACAATTGGAAAAGGAAAATCAAACCTTTCTACGACCACACACACAGGGCACCACCTTAATAGTTTTGAGGCGATTGGTTCAGTTCAAAAAGTCCAAATCAGTTGTCTCAGTCAGCTCCTGTCTTGGGTGGGAGATTTTAAGAGGTCTCTGGGAACTGGATCACAGGATCACTGGATTACTGTCTCACACAGGTAGCCCTGCAGTTGGCTGACCCAGTTGCCTGTAGTGAACAGATACTCCAGGGTTTTGTACCTGACTGAATCACAAGAATCACAAGGAAATCTATTTTTGCTCAGCCAGGCCTCTGCATTCTGCCTCTATCTAGCAGGAGGAGGTGAGGCCTGCCAACCTCGGGCACTTGATGAAGGCTGGGGGGTGTTCACTCAGTTCCATCCCCGCCCCTGATTGATGTTACTGACAGAATAGAACAGAACAACTTTGTGGGATTTTTTTTTCTGTTCCTGCTAAATTCCCATTGCAGAAGCGAAGCTGTTTTGAGTTTCCAGAGCCTGTGGTTCATGCCCTGTCTTTGCTCCTGCAGGTTTGTATTCGGTTATTTGTCAGTTCTATCCTGCTGCCTTCCTTTGTCTATAGGATAACTATCCCCTGAGGGCCAGGTGCAACTTAGGCTCAGTAAAGCAGTCCTCTGGGTCAGCCATGCCCTGGGAACTTCACAGGTATGAGGACTGCGTTTCTAGTTTCTGTGCTCCACCCAGGTCAGTACTGCCTCAGGCAAATCCTTTACTAATGGGGCCTGCCTGTCCCACATCTGCTTGTGGTGGTTGCTGGCCTCCTCTGGTTGCCCAGGGAGACAGGGGTGTGGCTTCAGAATATCCGAGAGTGAGCTGTCTTGTTACTAAAAGACAGTTGATGCTCTGTGCCTCAGGGAACTGCTGCTCTGGTGTGGTTCCCTCTCAGCCGACTGTCCTCTCCTCACTCCCGTGCCCCAGAGGCAGCACTTACCAGCTGCAGTTTAGGCACTGTCCCCATCCCTCAAGAAATCACTCAAGAATCTCGCCTCTGGGGGACAGGCCTCCAGACCTCAGAGTGAGAGTGGAGGGGAATGCTGGGAGCTCAGAGTTGCAGGTAGAGAATGTATACAATTTTATACAGTTTTATGCCTGGCTGTATTATTGCTAAAATACAGCTGCTGCTCTGTGCCTGAGGGAACTGCTGCTCTGGTGTTCCCTCTCAGCCAACTGTCCTCTCCTTGCTCCTGTGCCCCAGAGTCAGCACTGACCAGCTGCAGTTTCAGCACTGTCCACACTCCTCAAGAAATCACCCAAGAATTTGGACTCCTGGGGGACAGGCCTCCAGACCTCAGAGTGAGAGTGGAGGGGAGTTCTGGGAGCTCAGAGTTGCAGGTAGAGAATATATACAGTTTTATACAGTTTTATGTCTGGCAGGAGAATGGCATGTCACCCTAGTAAGGGAGGTAGTTCCAGTTTTTAGAGGGTCTCTCCCGTGGAGTGTAGTGGGAGGACCTTTGAACTCTGCTCATTTGTTTGTGGGGCACTCTGAGCTGTTCTAATGGGGGAGGGGACTCCCATCCGCTTGGTGATGGATTTTGTACCTTTTGTTTGTATCCTTGTGGTTGCAGCTCACCTCAGCGGGGTTGATGTGTGTTCTTCAACCTTCTCTCTTGGTGCAGCTCAAATCCACCAGATTACTTTCTAAATTTTTTTCCTTTAACTCTCCTTCTGGATGGGAGCCTCTGTGGAAAGCTGGCTTCAGTCAGCCATCTTGTCCCTTGGCCACTTTATGTCTTTTGTGGCAATTTACAATGAAGGATGGCACCAATTAATATTTCTCAGTAATTGTTGAAAATAATTTAGGGTAGTTAATTTATGAGTACAAATTTGGAGTTTTTGAGGGCATATCTGATGATCCTCAGTGAGGTGAGTCAAATAGGAAAAGAAGGGAACACTTTGTATCTTTTCTGGGCTATACATAATCCAAAGGCAGGTTTTGTTTTAGTTGTTGTTTGTTTTCTGTTGTTGGTTACAAAACCCAAGTTCATATACAAAATTAGGAAACACATTTAGATGACTCTTTTGAAAGAATGTTTTAGTCTTTCTTAAACTGAGTTTTTTTTTTTTTAAAGAAAAACAATGCAATTTTTAAATACTGCTTTGAAAATTTAAAAATGCAGCAATATACTTAGTTTTCTTTGTCTATGAAATGTTGCAATTCTAATTCAAACCTTGTAAGGTCATAACAAATTGTGTCTTCGCTACTTGGTGGTAAAGTTCACATATGTTAGTTTACATCTAAAATAGAAGAGGAAATAGGAATTGTCACAGTAGAGACCCAATTTTAATCTTAACATGTGCAAAGTTTCAATGGTAACAGTTAAGTATGGAAAGTCCAGAAGAAATTAAACTGGAAGGGGTACAATTCACATTATCAAGAAGATTTGGATGTTAAGGCTTTCACTGAAGTTTGTGATCTTAATTAGTTTTGCCTTTGTTATTTGTACTTGTAGAGAACACCATACAGTTTCAAAAATTTAGTCTATATTTATTTGAACAGGATGCAGTTACTATATTAAACCTGAACTCAAAATTTGGATAAAGAAAAAACGACACAATGAACTTCAAGTCAATTATATGTGCACAAGAGTTTAAAAATTTGAGCCACTTTAAAGAGAAATTGATTCTAAAATTTATAAAACCTATAAATAGAGGACAAACCAGTATATTAAAATAGATTCTTTAGCAAGTAAAAATCTTGCAGTTTAAACATACACTTGCATCTACTTTAGATGAAAGATAAAAGTCACTCCTTAAAGTGGCTCTACTTTGGCAGATACAAATATTTGTAATAAACGCACACCTGCTATATGTAGTTTATCAGTGAAAACATTCTAGATTATTCACAAAGTTTTTCTGGCATCTGTCTTATTTTCATCACAGTAAATACATTTCTCACAGATAACTAACTTATTTTAGATATTCTATTTTTTTCACATCAGTGTATTGAAAAATGACTCCCCCATAAACAAGAGTAAAAAAAACTATTTCTGTGACAGTATAAATTATTTCATTTTAAAAGCTTTAAATGCATGTTTTTTCATTAATAACTGGGTCACATGACTTACCAAAAGGAATGATTTTACATAGTAATACCAGATTTTGTGGAATTACTTAAAGATTACTGTAAGTCAGGTTAAGTAAGCACAGATAAGTTCACTACACAGAATCCTGTCTGAATCTTTTAATATTTGAAGATACTTTTAGAGTAGGATCTGAATTACTTTCCCAATAGTCAAAGAAAAGTTTTAAAACACTTCTAAATAGTTGTTGGTTTGTTGCCAACCATATTACAATAAACATGAAAGTTCCACTCTTTAATCTGAGTATGAATCAACCATATTCAATTATTAAATTAAAACAAAAAATGTTAAATCCTGAAAGCTGAAGTAAGATTTTGTTTTGGTTACAGGGGGGTGGAGTGATGGGCATGTTGTCTCATTAGCTGCTGCTTGTGTAGGAGGGGGTGGCGTGGACTGCCTATAATGAACATGGGGGGGTAGATTATGATCAGTAGATCATCTCTGTTTTGAACTTGTGAGAGCAACCAGGCATCCTGAGAAAAGGTGTAGAGAAAAGGAATAAACCGGGAGGAATGATACACATTCACTGGGAAGTTGGAGCTTGGGGATCTTGGTGAGTGTTAAGGTGGTAGAGTGCAGTACCTGAGATTTCCAGTGAGAGACTTACAGTGTTGGAAGTTTTTCTGTAGAGTACAATTTTATTTGAGACCAAAAATCCAGACTAGGGGGGTTCACTTGGTAAATGGCTGTGGGGTGCTCTAAAAAACAGTGTGAGGGGCCATCCAGGGAGGAGATAGAGATAGAGTCCTGTGGGGCAAGGGAGACAGGAGGAGTACCTGTTGTCCTGCCAACCGATTAACTTGTGGCCAGGCCTTGGGAGGGTAATGTAATTGAGCTACCATAGAGAATTAAGGGCGTCCTAATAGAAGAACATCTGCAGTGAAAGGGATATTTTGATGCCATTATGTTCTGCCTGTTCTTTCCACAATAAGTAATCACCACCAGAAAGACATGCCTTTGCCACAGACTTCTAATCATTAGGAGGGAGAACGTCATTAGACAAAGGATTCACTATGGCCAGAGTGAATGGAATAGTTAGGTCATATTGCAGACAAGACGGTTTTGGGTCTCTGAGGGTTTTAAAAGAAAGAGGCTGATGCTGGTGATTTTGATTGCAATGTTGGTCAACAGTTTCAGTAATTGGAAAACAAGAAAATTCATCTAAAAATTTTATCTGTGCATGAGCTTTATTCTAAGGTCACTTGAAAAGGCGATTTTGAAGTCTTTCCTGATATAACAAAAGGAGGTGGCGGAGATAGAAATTTAGAAGGGGAGGAGCCAGGTATCAGGCAAAGTGGTGTGGGCTAGGATGGAGGGGAGACATGAAGTCCAGCCATAGTCAATAGCTCAGAGGGATCAGGGTCTTTATCAGAAACAGAAAAGTAATGCTCCTCAGCATACTTTCACTCCTCATTTTTTTCTTGAGACAGAGTCTCACATTGTCACCCTTGGTAGAGTCCTGTGGCATCATAGCGAATATCACCCTCTAACTCTTGGGCTTCAGCAATCCTCTTGCCTCAGCCTCCCAAATAGCTGGGGCTACAGGCACCCACCACAATGCCCAGCTATTATTTTTGTTGTTGTTGCATTTGTCGTTGTTTACAGTCTGGGGATGGGTTCAAACCCCCCTGCCTTGGTGTACGTGCCTGGCACCCTACCCACTGAACTATCAGTGCCTCTCTCATTTCTCATCTTGCAATTCTTGTTGAGAGAGATACCAGGGGAAGAGGTTTATCATACTTAGGTCTTTCTGCTGGAGCAGGAGAAACAGTGTCTGAAAAGGGGGATGCATCTGTTCATGATTAGGATCTAAACAGTCCTTAACTAGTTCCTAAAGAGAGAAAGCATCAATAGAAACATTAGAAGGTCTATTGACTGTATAATAAGAACAGTTTCTCCCCTACTCTGTCCCAGGTGGCAGTGTTAACAGTGCCTTTCTCAGGGAACCAAAGACAAACTTCTTAAATAAAGTGAAGAAACTGCTCTAACTGGGTAACATGAATATGATAGCTACAGGTTTTTAACATAGACTTAAGTATTAGAATAAATAATTCTCACTCCTTTGAGCCTGAATGTCCTATAATTCATGTCCCCAAACACAAATTTACTTAAGAACTGCCCAGTTCCTCTTTTCTTCTCATGGGGCCTTCCCTCATCTGCATGCACCTACTATCCCATACTCTGGTCCTTGTTCCGGGAGTCACTTTTTGTGACCTAGGGCAAAGAGTAAATAAACCAGAGTGGGAATGGTGGGGAATAATAAGATAAGACACACAAGAGACAAAGATCACACAAGAGGTTAGGGTGGGGTCAAGAGTTCTGATGCAGCTGATGACTGCAGCCAGAACCATACCATATACTACCTAAACAAGGTTGCTTATACTAACAATGTTGCAAATCAGCAAGGAAAGCAAGTGGAAATATTTTCATTTTACAAGGCTTAGGGGAAGTAATAGTACATGGGTTAAATATTAACTGTAGGGAGAGAAATATATCTGCTTTCTGGGAGAGGGAGCAAGGAGATATGACTATTGTTTTAGGAAGGGAGGAGAAGCAGTTTGGTGATCGTTCCTTGAATGCACCTCCAGGGGTTTTGGGGGTCTTGCCACCTCACAATCCACACTCCACACACTGTTATTTATTATGTTTTGGCCAGTATTGGAAGTGGAGATGTTTACAAGATGGTGAAGAGCATAGGCTGGAACCCATACTACAAGAATATAAAAAAGGCCAAGAAACTCCCATCATGCATACCTTCAATAAAGACTTCTATGTGGAAATCCTCAATGTGGCCATTGTTAGCTACATCAGACCAGAACAGAACTTTGATTCTTTAGAGTCACTTATTTCAGCAATTTACAGTGATATTGAATAAGCCAATAAATAACTATATTTACCAGAACATTTGAAACTCAAAGAAAACAGTTTCTTCCAGGTTCTTAAAAGCAAAACAATGAATGGCCACTGATAAAATATCATATTACTTACTCATTCACTGATTTCTAGTATTTCACTATAATTGTCCAGTCTCTTCTTGGTTAAATTTTAAACAGCCTTCCACTTTCATTAGTTTAAATAGTACAATGTAGTTACTGTATATACTCGAGTATATACAAATTTTGTGCCGAAAAAGCTCGGCTTATACTCGAGTATATAGGTGCCATATTGTGCTTCTCCTATTAAATTAAACCCATAATGTCATAACACTACAAAGATTCATTCAAAAATAGTTTACAAATATTTTTCCCATTCTGTAGGTTGTCTTTTTACTGTGGTGATTATTTCTTTAGGTACACAGTTTAGCTTTTTAATTTAATTAACCCACATTTATCTTTTATTTTTGTTGTTATTTTTGCATTTACTTTGGGGTCTTCCTCATAAATTCTTTGTTAGACCAATTACTAGAAGAGTTTTTGTTGGAATTTCTTCTAGAATTTTTATAGTTCCCGGTCTTACATTAATGTCTTCAATACATTGTGAGCAAATGTTTCTAATTGGTGAGAGTTTCATTCTTCTATACATGGCTATCTAATTTCCTCAGCACTATTCATTCAGGACATCCTTTCCACATTACATCAAAATAAGTCTGCACTTACATGCTTGTTATAACACTATTTACAACAGCAAACATATTAAATCAATCTAAGTGTCTATCAGTAGAAGACTGGATAAAGAAAATGTGAGATACACACATGTGCACACACACACTCTCATATCATGGATCATCCATAAAAAGAAGGAAAACATGTATTTTGCAGTAATATAGATGGAACTGGAGGCCATTATCTTAAATGAAATAACTCAGGAACAGAAAGCCAAATACATATTTTTCTACTTATAAAAGGGAGATAAATAGTGGATATATATGGAATAAAAGAGATTACATCATCAGAAGGGCATTGGGGTTTGGAATGAGAAATTACCTAATTGGTACTAGGTACACCAATCAGAAGAGAACACACAACATTTTTTACCTCTACTCAATCACACATTTTCTTTATCCCGTCCTCTGCTGAAAGATACTTAGACTGATTCTCTGTTTTTTGTTATAAACAGTGTTGCAATAAACATATAAATGCAGGCATACTTTTGATATGATGGGGAAGAGACCCCATGATCTCCAGTTCTACACCCTAATTCAATAAAATTATATATAAAAAATAGAATACACATATACACATGATTTAACCTTTAAACTTATAAAGTCTCTTTATATTCTTAGTTATGTAGATCAGTGTCCTTTCCCTTCGCTCCCTTAATAAGGGTTTTTTGCATATTTTCAGACAGTTATAGTATCTGCATTATTTTCTGGGATTTTCCAACCTACTAAATAATATTTGTAATTCTCATACAGAAAGTACCAGTCTTTTCTAATGTAAAATTCTGCAGGATTTTAAAATCAGTATTATTTATACACCATTAAAATATCAGAGAATGAGTTTGGAGTTCACTGCACACATAAAAATACATCAGTTTGCATTTTATCTAGTCAACCCTTCTATCTCAAGACCCAAGGAACAACTAATCATTTTACTATCTCCACAATTTCATCTCTACAGAAATAGCCAATTAAGGGAATTACACAGTATATACACTTTTTATCCTGGTTTCTACTTCTTAAGAGTATGCCTTCAAAATTTTTAGGTTATGGCATTCATATGGAAGTGTGGGTGTTTATAAATTGGTTTCATAGTAAGGCTGAGTACATTGGATTTTTTTT
The DNA here is from genome assembly GCA_963574355.1 of Loris lydekkerianus. Taxonomy (NCBI): domain Eukaryota; kingdom Metazoa; phylum Chordata; class Mammalia; order Primates; family Lorisidae; genus Loris; species Loris lydekkerianus. Next base: position 3,946 of record CAUYPK010072907.1, on the reverse strand, counting down.
CTTTTATTCTTCAGATACTTTGCTAAGAAGAATGTGTTCCAGCTCCATCCATGTAAACATAAAAGAGATAAAGTCTGCATCTTTTTAAAGGCTGCATATTATTCCATGGTGTACATATACCACAATTTATCAATCCATTCATGGGTCGATGGGCACTTGGGCTTGTTCCCTGACTTACCAATTATGAATTGAGTTGCAATAAACATTCGGGTACAAATGTCTTTGTTATAAAGTGATTTTTGGTCTTCGGGATATATACCTAGTAGAGGAATTTCAAGATCAAATGGCAGGTCTATTTTTAGATCCCTAAATGATCTCCAAACATATTTCCAAAAGGAATGTATTACTTTGCATTTCCACCAGCAATACAGAACTATTCCCTTTTCTCCACATCCACACGAACATCTATAGATTTTGTGATGTGGGCTAATCTTACTGGAGTTAAATGATATCTCAAAGTGGTTTTGATTTGCATTTCTCTGATGATTAAGGATAATAGCATTTTTTCATGTGCCTGTAGGTCGTGTGCCTGTCTTCTTCAGAGAAGTTTCTCTTCAACTCCCTTGCCCATCCTGAGATGGGATCACTTGTTCTTTTCTTGTTAATACATTTGAGTTCTCTGTGGATTCTGGCTTAAAGTACATTTCTGAATGGTTTAGATATGCATTTTACCAAGGACTAAGGGTGTTATAAACTTTTTTTTGTGCTTATTGAACAATTCTAAAGCTTCTTGGTAAAATGTCCATTCACAAAACTTAATCAGTTTTAAGTAGTATTTTGCATTTTTTGGGGGGGGATTTGATGTGTTGATTATTTGTACAAATTAGAGTGCTTATATCCTACTAATCAGCATAGACTTCACCTAACATACCCAATTACAGCGTTAAGACATTTGTGTTCTACACCAACTTGTACTTGCAATATGCTCCATAGGTGTGGTCTCCCTACTATGCATCCCTCTATCAACCCACCCCCCACCCCTATCCCTCCCCTTCTCTCTTTCATCCTAGGCTAAAATTGTATTTCATTTTTCATATGAAAGTGTGAATGATTATAAATTGGTTTCATAGTAGTACTGAGTATATTGGATGTTTTATTCTCCATTCTGGAGATACTTTACTAAGAAGAATATTTTCCAGCTCCATCCATGTAAACATAAAGGAGGTAAAGTCTGCATTTTTTAATGCTGCATAGGATTCCATGGTATACATATACCACAATTTATTAATCCGTTCATGGGTCAATGGGCACTTGGGCTTCTTCCATGACTTGGCAATTATGAACTGAGCTGCAATGAACAATCTGATGCAGATATCTTCATTGTCAAATGATTTTTGGTCCTTTGGGTATACACCTAGTAGAGGAATTGCAGGATCGAATGGCAGGTCTACATTTAGATACCTGAGTGTTCTCCAAACTTCCTTCCAGAAGGAACGTACTAGCTTGCATTCCCACCAGCAGTGCAGAAGTGTTCCCTTTTCTCCACATCCACGCCAACATCTGTAGTTTGGGAATTTGTGATGTGGGCTACTCTTACTGGAGTTAGATGGTATCTTAGCATAGTTTTGGTTTGCATTTCTCTTATGATTAAAGATGATGAGCATTTTTTCATGTGTCTGTAGACCATGCACCTGCCTTCAGAGAAGTTTCTCTTCATGTCTCTTGCCCACAATGAAATGAGAGCACTTGTTTTTTTTTGTTTTTTTTTGTTTTTTTTCTTAATAATAAGTTTGAGTTGTCTGTGGATTCTGGTTATTACACCATTGTCGGAAGTATAACTTGCAAAACTCCTCTCCCGTTCTGAGGGCTGTCTATGTGCTTTACTTAGTGTGTTCTTGGCAGTGCAGAAGTTTTTTTAAATTTTTTTTTTTATTAAATCATAGCTATATACATTAATATGATCATGGGGCACCATACACTTGGTTCATAGACCGTTTGACACATTTTCATCACACTAGTAAACATAGCCTTCCTGGCATTTTCTTAGTTATTTTGCTAAGACATTTACATTCCACATTTGCCAAGTTTTACATATACCCTTGTAAGATGCACCGCAGGTGTAATCCCATCAATCCCCATCCCTCCACCCACCTCCCCCCTCTCTCTCCACCCTTTCCCCCTTCCCCATATTCTTAGGTTGTAACTAGGTAATAGCTTTCATGCGAAGGTCCTAAATTAGTTTCATAGTAGGGGTGAGTAAATTGGGTACTTTTTCTTCCATTCTTGAGACACTTTACTAAGAATATGTTCCACCTCCATCCATGTAAACATGAAAGAGGTAAAGTCTCCATCTTTCTTTAAGGCTGCATAGTATTCCATGGTGTACATATACCACAATTTATTAATTAATTTGTGGATTGATGGGCATTTGGGCTTTTTCTATGACTTACCAATTGTGAATAGGGCTGCAATAAACATTCTGGTACAAATATCATTATTATGATTTAATTTTTGGTCTTCTGGGTAGATGCCCAGTAGAGGAATTACAAGATTGAATGGCAGGTCTATTTTTAGATTGCTAAGTGTTCTCCGTATAGCTTTCCAAAAGGAATGTATTAATTTGCATTCCCACCAGCAGGGCAACAGTGTTCCCTTTTCTCCACATCTACGCCAACATCTCTGATCTTGGGATTTTGTGATATAGGCTAGTCTCACTGGAGTTAGATGATATCTCAAAGTAGTTTTGATTTGCAATTCTCTGATGATTAAAGAAGATGAGCATTTTTTCATATGTCTGAAGGCCGCGTGTCTGTCTTTTTCAGAGAAGTTTCTCTTCAAGTCCCTTGGCCAGCCTGCGATGGGATCCCTTGTTCTTTTCTTGCTAATGCGTTTGAGTTCTCTGTAGATTCTGGTTATTAACTTTTGTCGGAGACATAACCTGCAAATATCATCTCCCATTCTGAGGGCTGTTTGCTTGATTTACTTACTATGTTCTTGGCTGTGCAGAAGCTTTTTACTTTGATCAAGTCCAAATAGTGTATTTTTGAAGCTGCTTCAATTGCCTAGGGGGTCCTTTTCATAAAAAACTCGCCCAGCCCAATTTCTTCAAGGTTTTTTTCTGCACTCTCTTCTAGTATTTTTGTATTTTCATGTCTTAAGTTTAAATCTTTGATCCAGTGAGAGTCTATCTTGGTTAATGGTGAAAGGTGTGGGTGCAGTTTCAGTCTTCTACAGTTTGCCAGCCAGTTCACCCAGCACCATTTGTTGAATAGGGAATCTTTTCCACATTGAATGTTTTTAATTGGCTTGTCAAAGATTAAATAGCGGTAAGTAGGTGGATTCATCTCTTGGTTCTCTATTCTGTTCCAGACATCCACTTCTCTGTTTTTGTGCCAGTACCATGCTGTTTTGATTACTATTGATTTGTAATATAGTCTGAGATCTGGTAGCATGATTCCTCCAGCTTTGTTTTTATTTTTGAGTAATGTCTTGGCTATTCGAGGTTTTTTATAATTCCATGTAAAATGAAGTATTGTTTTTTCAAGATCTTTAAAGTATGACAATGGAGCTTTAATGGGGATTGCATTGAAATTGTATATTGCTTTGGGTAGTATGGACATTTTAACAATGTTGATTCTTCCCAGCCATGAGCATGGTATGTTTTTCCATTTGTTAACATTCTCAGCTATCTCTTTTCTTAGAGTTTCATAATTCTCTTTCTATAGATCTTTCATGTCCTTTGTTAGATAAACTCCCAAATATTTCATCTTTTTTGGCACTATTGTGAATGGGATAGAGTCCTTAACTGTTTTTTCAACTTGACTATTGTTGGTATATATAAAGGCTACTGATTTATTAATGTTCATTTTGTAACCTGAGATGCTGCTGTATTCCTTGATCACTTCTAAGAGTTTTGTAGTAGAGTCCCTAGTGTTTTCCAGATATAAAATCATATCTGCAAAGAGCAAAAGTTTAATCTCTTCTGACCCTATGTGAATACCCTTGA
>CAUYPK010072904.1:0-18910 GCA_963574355.1 Loris lydekkerianus | reverse complement strand
CCAGTTACAACCTAAGAATAGGGGGAAGGGGGAAAGGGAAGGGAGGGAGGGGGGAGGGAGGGGGGAGGGAGGGGGGATAGAGGGAGGAGAACAGGTGGGATCACACCTGCGGTGCATCTTACAAGGATATATGTGAAACTTAGTAAATGTAGAATGTAAATGTCTTAGCACAATAACTAAAAAAACGCCAGGAAGGCTATGTCAACCAGTGTGATGAAAACGTGTCAAACGGTTTATGAAGCTAGTGTATGATGCCCCATGATCATTATCAATGTACACAGCTATGATTTAATAAAAATTTATAAATAAATAAATAAATAAAATTGTTTCTTATCAGAAAAAAAATAATAATAATAAATAAATAAATTCAACATCAGTAAGGATCAGGGAAATTCAAAGCAAGACACACCTACCAGGAAAAAGGTTAAAAGTGGACAAAATATAGTGACTACATCTATTATCTCCATCTTTCCATTTTTCAATTCTTTTCACAATAGAAAACTGATAATAATGTAAGTTATTCTTACCTACAGAACAATAAACTAGTTTTGTCCACTGGAATGAAAATAATAGATAATTGTCCAGTAGACAAACCAGTTTTACATTTATATATTTAAAACATTCATTTCAACATTTCTGCACTACATATAAATAACTCTTTGAATTTTCCTTTGAAACAATGATTTTAAAGTCTTACCAGTTTTCTCATTAATTAATGAAAACTTAGTTGAAAATGTTCATTTTAATCTGTAAGAGTCATAAGTCATAATTACACTATGAAAAATTATCCTTTAATATCACAATTACAATTCAACATTACCCATTTCTGCAGAAAAACTCTCAGGAAACAAGCTATATATATACTTTTTTTTTTTTTTTTTAAGACATAGTCATGCTATGTTGCCTAGGCAGGTCTCAAATTCCTGGGCTCAAGTGATTCTCTTGCCTCAGCCTCCCAAGTATCTAGGACTAAGGTAACATTATTCTTAATGGTAAAAAACTGATATTCCCCCTAAAATCAGGAACAACCCATTGGGTATCTGTTTTTATCACTTCTGTTCAATATTGTATTGGAGGTTCTAGTCAGTTAAATAAGGAATAGAAATTATCCATAAAGATTAATAGAAGTAAAATTAACTTATACACATAGGCACATAGGGAAAAATAATTACTAGAGCTCTATGACTAATAAAAGCCAATATGCAATAGTCTACTCTGTTTTCATATACTCATTAAGAACTAGAAAAGAAACATTTTTAAAATGCCATTATAGTAGTCTCAAAAAAGCATAGTACAGGATCTGTATAGTAAAAGCTAAAAATATACAACTCTGAGAAATTACAGATAATCTAAAAAAATGAAGAGAGATACTAATTAGTAAATTGTTTTAAGATCTTGTCTTCTTTCTACAATCAATCTATGGAGTGAACATATTACCAAATAAAATTATAAGAAGCTTTTTATACAAAATGAAAAGTTGATCCTAAAATTTATATGGAAAACGATTTAAAATTTACAAAAATGTTGATTTAAAATTTACATTTTTATAAATTTTAAATCAACTTTTAAATTTTATATGAAAAAACAAAGCAGTAGCCAAAACAAATCTTTTTAAAAAATAAAATTAGAAACCTTATAGTACCCAACTTAAAAATTTATTTAAAAGGTTGGCCAGGCACAGTGGCTTATACCTGTAATCCTTGCACTCTGAGAGGCAGAGGCAGGTGGATTCCTTGAGCTTAGGAGTTCAAGACCAGCATAACCAAGACCAAGATCCTGTCTTTACTAGCTGTAGTCCCAGCTATTCAGGAGGCTGAGACAGGAGAATTACTCAAGCTCAAGAGTTTAAGGTTGCTGTGAGCTCTGACACCATGGCACTCTACTCAGGGTGACAGAGTTACACTTTGCCTTAAAAAAAAAAAACAATTAGAAAGCTACCATAATCAGGATAGTGTGGTGCTGTCAAAAAGAAAACAATAAATTAGTGAAACAGAAGACAGAACTCAAGATTTAAGCAAATACCATCAACTGATTTTTGACAGTCGTCAAAGCAATTTAATGAGGAAAAGGAAGCTTAACAAATGGCACAGTAGCAACTAGATATGCATAGAAAAAATATGAGCCCTGACTCGAACTTCACATCACACACCCAAACTTAAAAGCTAAAACAATAAACTGTTTAGAAAATGACCTAAGAGATTGTTTGCAAGCTGAGGCAAAAGATATCTTCAATAGGACTCAAAAATAAAAAGGAAAAAAAGAAAAACACTAATTGTAATTTTGTAATTCATGAAAATTTAAAATTTCTGTTCATCAAAAGATACCAATAACAAAATGATAGGCATGGCTCAGCGCCTGCAGCTCAGCAGCTAAGGCACCAGCCACATACACCTGGCCTGGCGAGTTTGAACCCAGCCTGGCCCTGCCAACCAACAATGACAACTATAACAAAAAAAATAGCCAGGTGTTGTGGCAGGTGCCTGTAGTTCCAGCTACTTGGGAGGCTGAGGCAAGAGAATCGCTTAAGCCCAAGAGTTGGAGGTTACTATGAGCTGTGACACCATGGCACTCTACCAAGAGCGACATAGGGAGATTCTGTTTAAAAAAAAAAAAAAGATCATAACAGATAATTCAGCCAACTTAAAAAGTCTGAAAACATAAAGTATTAGAGAGACTGTAAAACAATAGGATCCCTCAGGTTTCCATCTTTTAGGAGGGTAAAGATTATTTTGTGTATTTATTTCTTTTTATAATATGTGCTTTTAAAGTCATATTCAGTTTTGAATCCTGGTGCTTAAAATAAGGTTTATAAAATGATTTTTTGTTTGGCCTTTTAGTTACCTTAGCAATTTAGAGATTCAATTGGTTCTGGTCTCGAACTTCACATCAGACACCCAAACTTAAAAGCTAAAACAATAAACTGTCAATAAATGTTCGTTCAAACATTCAATAAATGTTCAATTTTAACATTTATTACCCTATGACCCAATAATTACACTCATAGGTATATACCCAGAAGAATCTCTTGCATGTAGATAAGAGATTAACAAGAGTCACGTATAAGAATGGTTTTTGCAATACTGTTAAAAATAGCAAACACCTGAAAACAAAAGTCCTATCACTGAATCTGAAAAATAAATTGACTATTATAATGAGATATCATTTTCAAATATTTAAGTTGTCTTTTGTTTTAAAAATAACCCAATATTAGTAAATCACATACATATTATAGTTTGTTCAATATGTGTGCAAATAGAATAAATCCAAAATTAAGGCACAGAATTAACATACATATAACAATTTTATATTTTTTAAAGGTATAATTATTAATATTTATTCAACATTACTTTATGGGAGTAAGATGGAAATCATATGTTGGCTATATAAGGCACACTATATCCATACACAAAATAGTCTACAACTGTAAACATGAATAAGGTAGATCTATGTATATAGAAAGATCACCAAGACAGAAGATAGAAAAGCAAAAATATCTCAAAGATCAAAACAAATTCCATATATATTTATGTATATACATATTTGCAAAAAATAGTTTGAAAGTAAATAAACTGCTAATGTTAGTTTCTTCTGAAAATAGGGGTGGAGGATCTAAGGTAAAAGAAGACAGTAAATACTTTTATATTGTCTGAATTTCTGACCACATACATATTCTATGTTTTTCAATTTACACAGAGGGAGAGGAAAAAGAGGCTCTCAAAAACTATATTTCTGGTAAGCAAGCTCTCCCACACCCCACAGTAGTTATTCCAAAATCTCTTATCAATCATCTCAAATCCCATAGATCAGCTCTAGTGCCTCTTGCCACAACACCATCAACCACAACATTGCCAAGCCAAGGACCTTGCTTTCTACTTCAGAGGAAAGGGAAACTCCCCCTATTCCTTAATTCACACCCATAAATTCATCTCTAGCTAATCCATGGGCACCTCCTTCCCTCAGAGGAAAGAAGCCACTCCAGGCAAATCTTGTGTTGTACATGCAATCTACCACTCCTACAAGGAGTCTGTTATCTCTCCCATTCCTCTCTTTATTTCCATGGTCTTGCTCTTAACCTGTTTCCTTCTCCCACCACACCTCTGTACCTACACATGTTCAACCCTCTCTTCTATTAAGAAGTATCCCTCTAGAAACCTAAACTCTTTCTTTCCGTTCACAGCTAAACTTTTCATAGAATAGTCTACACTCCTTGACAGTCCCTTCTTCATCTCACTTTCATTACTCAGCTACCAGAATCTGGCCTCTATCTCCACTGCTACTTAAAAAACAAAACACAAAGACCTCACTCTTGCTAAGGTAACTAAAAGGCCAAATGAAAAATCATTTTATAAACCTTATTTTAAGCACCAGGATTCAAAACTGAATATGACTTCTAAAAGCACACATTATAAAAAGAAATAAATACACAAAATAATTACAAAAAAGTGAAAAAATACAAATTGTCATGCTAACTTTGTGATCAACTCTGTATAGGGAAAGGAAGAACAATGTAGGAGGAAGAAACTTGCATATACAAAGGCACATACACAGGGTGGACATAAAGTTCGTGTACAATTTAAAACAGTTTAACATAGTAAACTACACATGAACTTTATGTCCACCCTGTATAAAGCAGCATGGTTTGTACAGAGATTTTAATGAATAAAGGCTAAGTACACAACTTCTGAAATCAAACAATCTGATTCTACCTATTCTATCTATTGATAAAATAACAGTATTTACCTCATAGGACTGTTGTAAAGATTAAACGAAATGCTAAATCTGAAACACTTAGCATAAGGCCTGGCATATAAAGAATGATCTCAATAAATGTTAGCTTATACACTTTCATGACAAAAACACTCTACAAGCTAAGAATAAAAAACTTCCTCAAACTAATAAAAGGCAGTTATCAAAAACCCACAGCTAAAATCACAGTTAATGCTGAGTGCTTTCCTTCTAAGATCAGAAACAAGGCAAGGATGTTTATACTCACCATTTTTTTCTTTGAAACAGGAGTCTCACCCTGTTGCCCAAGCTAAAGTGCCACAGTGTCAGCCTAGCTCACAGCAACCTCAAACTCCTGAGTTCAAGTGATCCTCCTGCTTCACCTCCTGAGTAGCTAGGACTACAGGCACCTATTTTCCTATTTTTAGTAGAGACACTGTGTCACTCTTATTCAGGCTGGTCTCCATCTTCTGGGCTTACGCGATCTTCCCACCTTGGCTTCTTCCCAGAGTGCTAAGATTACAGGTGTGAGCCACCATGCCCAGCCTGCACGCACCACTTCTGCTCAACACTGTGCTAAAGGCTTTAGCCAAGAACAAATAGACAAGAAAGACATAAAAGGCACCCCGATTAAAAAAAGAAATTAAACTATGACTATTCATAGATGACATGACTGATCATAGTTTTAAAAACCCTAAGTAATCTATTAATAATGATTAGAATTCAGTAAGGTTACATGATGAAACAATCAATTCTATTTCTCTATACCAAAAATGAACAATCCAATAATTAAAGTAGACATACACTCTAACTGATAACACTATAAATAAAAAATAGTATACTTACGAATAAATTCAGCAAAAGAACTATAAAACATGCTGAAAATGACAACACATCACTGAAAGAAATTTTAAAAGACCTAAATAAATAGAAAGATATCCAGTATTCATGAATTGGAAGATAAAGGTTTATGATTGCTCCAACACAATCAAAATCCAGCTGGATCTTTTGTACAAACTGACAAGCTGATCCAAAAATTCATATGGAAAGGCAGGGGACCCAGCAGAGCCAAAACAATCTGAATAAAGTTAGGAGAACTCACACTTCCCAATTTCAAAACATACTACAGACCCATAGTAATCAAGAAATGTAGTACTAGCATATAAATCAATAAAATAGAACTGAAAGTCCAAAAATAAAACCTTATATATATGGTCAACTGGTATTCTTCAAGAGTGCCAAGAAAATTCAATGGCCTGAGACAACTGGATATACACACACATATGAATGAAGTTGAATTACTATATCATACCATTTATAAGAACTGACTCCAAACACTAGACCTAGATTTAAGAGCTAAAACAATAAAACTCTTAGCACAAAATAAGAGTAATGTAAGTCATGACTTTGAATTAGGCAAAATTGGATAACAGTAATAAAAACAAAACCAACCAGAAAAAAAGATAAAATTAAAAACTCTTCTGCTTCAAAGGACATTATCAAGAAAGTGAAAAGACTTTCTTTTCAGAAAAGAGAAAATATTTGCAAATCTTGTATCTTGTAAGAGAGTTATACTTAAAATACATATGCATTTATATATACAGTTGACTCTTGAAATGGGTTTGAACTGCACATGTCCACTTAACATGTGGATTCTCTTCAATTAAATGCAATCAAATTCAAATCAAAATTAAAGTATTCACAGAACGTAATACCACCTATACAGAGGGCTTACTTTTCATATACTGTATAGTCTGGCAGAACTGACTGGGGGACTTGTGTATGGACAAATTTTGGTATAAGCAGGAGGTTCTGAAAACAATCCCTTGCCTATACTGAAGGACAACTGTATTTATATTTAATGTAAATATGTATTTGTATTTATATATTTATTATATGTAACACAAATAAATATATTAAATATATATAGGGAAAAATAACCTAATTTTAAAATTGGCAAAATATTTGATTATTTCTCCAAAAAAAAAGTTCAACATAATTAATCAATAGTAAAATACAAATCAAATGCATAATATACCACTTAACATCCCACTGAGACGATGGCTATAATAAACAAAACAAACTCAGACAATTAGAAGTACTAGTGCAGATGTGGAGAAATTAGAACCCTAAGACATTGCTGGTGAGAATATAAAATAGTGCAATCTCTTTGGAAAATAGTTTGGCAGTTCCACAAAATTTTAAATGTAGAGTTAACTAAAGGACCCAGCAATTCCACTTTTTGACATATACCCAAGAGAAATAAAAACATATGTCCATGCAAAAACCTATTTATAAGTAAATGTTCTCAGTAGATTATTCCTATTAGCCAAAAAATGGAAACAACTCAAATAGCCAAAAAGTGATCTATACATAAATAAAATATGCCATATAGACATTGAGAAGTCCAGTTGCAGGCCAAAATAATCTATATGTGATTTTAGCTTTACCTGGCAGGCCTCAAGGGGAAAGCTCCCCTCCTCACAGCACACCTGGAGCACAGCCAATGCACTGTAGTCTCTAAGGGAAGTGCATTCAATACTCAGCCACCCAACCCCACACACCTCCTAAGCATATTTGCCTTCCTAGCCCAGACTCCCTCATTCAGAAGTCTCTGTGGCCTTCAGCTGAGGCCTTTTCTCAGGTACCTCTGTGGAGGGAGTCTTCCTGAACAGGTAAAAACCCCTGAAAACACTTCCCTCCACTCTTGACTCAGTGCTCTTCCACTCTTGGCCCTTGCACCTTACCCTCCAACTTACCCAGGATCCATAAATCAAAATCCAGCTGGATCTTTTGTACAAACTGACAAGCTGATCCGAAAATTTATATGGCAGGGGGGACTCTGTCAATAATGACATAATCCTCACCTCTGTGCCGATCCATCTGACAGTGGGGAGCTTGCATTTTTCTCAGATTTAGCTTCTTACTAATCCTAATTTGATAAGTGATTAAAGGGCTTGACTGTTACTTTTGGGCTATTGTTTTTAATTGGCCACCCTGACACCTGGAATCTCAGCAATCTCTCTACCGCTCAAGCTCCTGATATAGACATTAAAATATTGGTTAGCCTAAAAAGAGAATAAAGTACTAATAAATGCTACAACATGGATAAGCCATAAAAACTTTACGCTAAGTGAAAGAAATTAGTTACAGAAGACCACATATTACATGATTTTATTAACATGAAATGTCCAGAATACGTAGATCTACAGAGACAGAAGTAAATAGGAGTTGACAGAGACCAAGGGGAAGAAGGAATGAGTAGTGATTTGCTAATGAGTACTTTTAAGAGTAATGAAAATATTCCAAAATTAGATTGTGGTGTTGGTTGGACATCTACGTAAAATAATAAAAACCACACTTGAAATGGGTGAATTTTAAAATATGTAATTATTTCTCAGTAAATAACAAAAAATATGATATGAATACACAGGCACGGTGGCTTATGCCAGTAATCCCGTCATTCTGGCAGGCCAAGGCAGGTGGACTGCCTGAGCTCATGAGTTCAAGACCAGCCTGAGCCAAAGCCAGACCTCTCTAAAAACGGCCAGGTATTGTGGTGGGCAACTATAGTCCCAATTACTTGGGAGGCTGAGGCAAGAGAATCGCTTAAGCCCAAGAGTTTGAGGTTGCTGTGAGCTGTGACACTACAGCACTCTACTGAAAGCGACAAAGCGAGACTCTGGCTCAAAAAAAGAAAGAAGGAAAGAAAACAGGTAAAGAACAGATATTACTACTATGTAAAATCGTTTGTAAAACATCCTTAAGCAACGTAGAGATACTGAAGGATTCAGAGTAGCAGACTGACACGCTAACATGTAACTTTCAGAAAAAAATACCCTGTTGACAATGACAAAATGGCTTAGAGAGCAGCTAGAGCAGTGGTTCTCAACCTGTGGGTTGCGACCCACAGGAACCATATTAAAAGGCTGCAGCATTAGGAAGGTTGAAAAAGGTGGAAAGACCAGATGAAAAACTTACAAGGGTACATTTAGAAAATTTAAAAATTAAGAGGGCTTGAGCCAAGAAAGTAAAGAAAAGAGAAAGGGGTATGATCTTACTTTTTCAGTAGAACACTATAAAAGCTTTCTATAAAATGGAAGCTTTCTACAGAAGCCATCTATTAACATACGGGATATATCCCACTCCCTTACTAAACAGAAGGAACTACAGAAAGTAATTAAGTTCAAGAGAATAAAGTGACAGAAAACTCTTAATAACTGGCCTACAATAAAAGCCAGTAGGCAGTACCCGTAGCTCAGTGGGTAGGACATAGGCCACATACACCTGGGCTGGCAGGTTCGAACCTGCCCACGCCAGCTAAACAACAACGACAACTGCAATGACAACAACAAAAAATAGCGAGGCATTGGGGTGGGAGCCAGTAGTCCCAGCTACTTGGAAGCTGAGGCAAGAGAATTGATTAAGCCCAAGAGTATGAGGTTGCTGTGAGCTGTGATGCCATAGCACTCTACCAAGGGTGACACAGTGAGACTCTGTCTCTAAATAAATAAATACAAAGAAAACAGCTGGCAGTCAGTCTGCCCTTGGTAGTGTCGTGACGTCATAGCTCATAGCAATCTCAAATTCTTGAGCTTAAGCAATTCTCTTGCCTCAGCTTCCCAAGTAGCTGGGACTATAGGCACCTGCCACAACAACTGGCTATTTTTTGGTTGCAGTTGTCATTATTGTTTAGCAAGCCTGGGCTGGGTTTGAACCTGCCTTCCTTAGGGTATGTGGCCAGAGCCCTAACCACTGAGCACAGGTGTCGAGCCTGGCAATCATTTTAATATGCAGTAGAAACTCCACAGTTGACCTCTTCCCTACATTGATCACTTCCTTAAATTGACCTAATTTTCATGGACCAGAGATGCACCACATGTACATATCAGTACAGTAGGCCTAGTTATTTATGTTACAGTAGGTCTGGTTCCTTATGTTGACCACCTATATGTATGTTGACCAGTTTGTTACAGTCCCTTGAGTAGTCAACTTCCAGAGGTTCTACTGCATTACTTAACCAATCAAGAATTTGTCTTCAATAATATGTGATTATAATGCCAATATGATTCCCAAGTGTATATCAAAAACACTAATGTGAGTTCCATTTTTGAGTGTAAAAGACAATGGAAAACTTCACTCAAAAGTATTTTATTGCTAGAACCAGTTTCATTTCTTTCAAAAGTCCTACAAACTAAAAAAGTAAGTATACTAAATATATGTAGCTTTATAATAGATATTTGCTTCCTATTAAAACAGAGGAAAAGACATTTGGTTTTACCCTAAGTTTTTCAGAAACAATTCTTGCTCATTATAAAATATATTTGAAAGGCAAATGCATTCATAAAATACCTCATCTTAAGCTTTCAGGTAAACCACAAAGAAAAACATCTACAGCATAATTCCCAGTTTAGGTAGATACCTGAATTATATAAAAAGAAAAAGAAAAGGATATGGTCAATCTGACTGAATCTTAGTAGGAATTTAATTCTTTCAGCAAGAAAACCATAATTTGATCATTTACCCCTCAAACTTTTGTGTTAAAGTTGTTCTTTAGAAATCTATAGAATGTCAAGAATTAAGAACTTCCTTTGGGCTTTCTATTTTCTTTGATTATTTAATGTTGATGGCAATTCTTGAAATTAAAAATTTATCAAAACTTATATCATACTAGCAGGAGAAAAAAATCGAGTTCCTTCACCAACTCAATTCTACAAAAGAAAGGCATTTTCTCAAAGTTTACATTTCCCAAAATACCACCATCATGACTGCCTATCCTCTTAAAAAGGCAGAATTAAAAAATCTAGAAACATAAAAGTAAATAAATAGCACATTTATAAAGCCTAAATAAAAGAGAAAATCAAACAAATCAATTGTTTAAATATGAAAAATAGTTATTAATGCTATCCTGTTCTTCTCCTTACCAGACTCATGATAAGACTGTAACTCCCTACCCTCTTTCAATCTAAGTGTGGCCACCTAACTTGCTTTAGCCATTGAAATGTACACAGATGTGATATGAAACATTCCAGGCATAAACTTCAAGAACCAACATACAACTGAAGGACCTACATACTGCTGCAATCATTATGGAAGCAAGTGACCAGATGGAACTTCTAGTCAAGCTGGTTCACTAAATGGTTCTGATAAGGGGAAAAAAAAAAAAACGCTGCTGATATGTACCAGACATGTAGCACAAGCAAGAAATAAGCTTTGTTCTATTAAACCACTGAGTTTTTTTTATTATTATAATAGCATAATGTAAGTTATACTGACAGTGTTAATATATAATATTATTATTATAGCATACTATAAGTTATACTGGCAATATTAATATAACAACATATATTATTACAATAATGCAATATAACTTATATATCTGCATACTACGGGAGCATAAATTGGTAAAGTCATTTCAAAAAGTATATTGTAATGTGCAACAAGAGCCTTAAAAAGTTCAAATCCTTTAACCCAGAAACTCCAAGCAATCTGACCTAAATTACCAAAGTTCAAACAGATTTATATCCTAGCCCGCTTATAAATATAAAGAGCTACAAACTAAATGTACAAATGACTTGTTAAATAAGTTAGAATACTAAACGATCATTAAAATGATCAGAAGTACTTAATGACTAATAGGGGAAATTATATAAAGGTCATACATGAGAACTCTATACTATCTGCTACCTGCTACCAATACTATCAATTTTTTCATGAATCGACTTCTAGAGTAGGTAAATCTAATCTATATTGACAGAAAGCAGATCAGTTATGGAGGAGCCAAAGGCTGAATAGAAGAACTGATCATATAGGGGCTTAACAGAAGCTTTTAAGAATGATTAAAATGTTCTCTATCTTGATTGTGGTGATTGCCAACAGATATAGACATTAGTCAAAGCTTTCCAAACTATACTGAACACAAATCACATCTTACTAAAGTTGATTTTAAAACTAAAACAAAAATGCTTAATGGCCAAAAAATATCCACTACTGAGTAATTTGAATTATGTAAAATATATACATTTGCATAGATAACAATAAAAATACAATGTCAATAGTGCTTTGCATAATGATTAGACAATTTTAATTTTTTCATCAATTCTGTACTTTCAAAATGTTCTAAATAAGTATGCATTTCTACATTTATTTGCAATTACAAGAGGTGCTCCAAGTGATTACCATCAGCAAACTACAAGTTGAGCAATGCTGACTGAAGAAACCACTTGCATCACTGTACATGCCATTTCAGTTTCTTCCCGAAGCACCACCTGTGTAGCTGGTTTTCTACCATATACCCTATCCTTTAAGGTCCCCCATAGGTAAGAAGTCAAGGGGTGTTAAGTAAGGAGAATGTGGAGGAAACTCAACCATGCCTCTTTGTCCTGGCAAATCCTGGAGGTAAGCTCTCACTCGGTGTATGTCCTAACCTAAGGATGAAAATGTTCCATTTTGCTGTTTTAAAAATGTACTGTATGCTCATCCTGCTAGCTCCTATCTCACATGCACATTGTTTGGTAGACTTCTGTGTAGCAAACAGATCTTGTAAACTGTTCCAACACCATAGTAACAGAAGGAGGATTTGTTGCTGTGTAAGGCCTCCAGGACCTTTCCTTGTGTCTCAATCTTATCATGAATACGTGCAATTGTTAAGTGTGTTGGAGGTTCTGTTGCATACTCACACCTCATTGTCTCTGTACTTCCACAACATTCCGGAATTTCAAATACCACTTCAAAAAATGATCCTGGCTCCTCAAACAACAACCATGCTTCACCATTTTCTCTGTCCTGCCTGTCGCATGGTGATGCTAGCATTCATTTTATTAACACCATCTTTTGAGAGAACATAATACTACATACCACCAAAGTAATTCAATTCAACTTAAAAAAGTAACATATATAGATAACATCTCTGAAAATATGCATATATTTTTTGATACTGCTAGTATAGTATGTTGCTATCTCAGGTATGACATATATTTCTTGAGTCTGATGTTTGGACCTATTATATGATGTATTTTAAAAGTATAAAATTATTCATAATTTATAATAAAACAGGATGTCGATAAAGTGTGTGTGAACTGCATACAAACTTTGTGGACACCCTGTTAAATTAAGAATTCTAAAACAAGTGTGCTAATCAGGGTAGAGTTAATAAACATAAGAGAAATAGTCTCACCTCAGAGAGTTTTAAAGGCACTTAGAAATGGAGGATAAAATTGGAAACAAAATTACCAATATTGTAGGAAGGAGAATGGAAAATTCTTAATAAATGTTAGCTTCTCAACCCTTAAAAGATATAACCTGGCCAGGTGCAGTGGCTCATCCCTAGCACCCTGGGAGGTCAAAATGAGATTGCTTACTCAGGAGTCAGGAGAACACCCTAAGCAAAAGCAAGACACCCGTCTCTACCAAAAAAAAAAACAGAGAAATTTAGTCAGGCATCGTGGGCAGGCTCCTGAACCTAGGGCAAAAGAGTGAGACTGTCTCAAAAACAAAAACAACAACAACAACAACAAGGAAGCAGCTAGGGCATGGTGACTCACACCTGTAATCCTAGTACTCTGGGACACTGGAGCAGGTGGATTGCCTGAGCTCAGGAGTTCAAGACCAAAGCAAGACCCTGTCTCTACTAAAAATAGAAAAACTAGCTGGGCATTGTGGCAGGCACCAGTAGTCCCAGATGCTCTTGAGACTGAGAGGGAAGAGGATCTCTTGCGCCCAGGAGTTTGAGGTTGCTGTGAGCTATGACACCACAGGACTTTACAGAGGGTGACAAAGTGAGTCTCTGTCCCAAACAAAACAAAACACCACCAAAAAACAAAAAGAAAACCTCTACGTAGTCAATGAAAAAGTGAAAAGAGGAGGGTATTCTAGGCAGTGGAGAGGGAATGAGCAAAGATACAAAAGGGACAATTTGCTATGGTAGGGATTCTCATCTTCTTTTTGTTTCCCTAGATCTGGCCCACCTAAAGAATGCTCTGAATTTCTCAAGTATTTGCCTACTGATGACATTGAATAAGAAGTTATTAAAACTCATAGATTTAATATACTAATCAAATAATCAATATTTTAAGTATAGATAGTCTACTCCTATATAAGTTTGAAGATAGCCTTTGTGAACACAAAAATGAAACATGCCTGCAAAATCTAATATAAATTCTGAGCATTTGGGGCTTTATTCTGTTATTTTCATAACCTTAAGCAAACCCAAAGGGCTGAAAGTTTTCACTTGTTGATTATTTTGCTTTCCTTTTTATTGTGTATTTTATTCTTACGGATAGCAACCTTTGATATTCTGTTCACTCCACACGTAATGTGTAATAGAGGCTATCTAAATACTTGTTGAATTAATACTGGAATACGTTTCACTGAAAATATTCTTCTTTTCTAATTATTCCAAGTAGTACCTAGTGGAGAGAAGTAACATTAATTGAAAGTGTTACAAAAATGAAACCATCAAAAAACTTAAGTGGGCGGTGCCTGTGGCTCAAAAGGAGTAGGGTGCCAGCCCCATATGCCAGAGGTGGCAGGTTCAAACCCAACCCCAGCCAAAAAACTGCAAAAAAAAAAAAAAAAAAACACTTAATTATTTCAAAACCATCTTTGAAATAAATCTGTTCACAATTCAAATCTTTCTTGTAGTCTGTGTTATAACACTACATACACCCAACCACCAAGATGATAATTTTTACTGAATGTAGCCTGAAAAGAAAATCACGTAATTTGATACCCAGAAAAGTGCCGTTTGTTCATGTTTATATTCTATAGAAGTCCTAGCACATACTGGCAATTTTTTTTTTTTTTTCAAATCATTCACTGAATTCAGTGGTCATAAAGAAAATGTTTTCTCTGCTCTCCACATGACTTCACTACATTTCAAAGGTGTGAGTCATCAATTCTGGCAATAAAAACAGAACTTACACCACTACAAAAGCTTGACATATTTCAAGGGCTTTACGAAATGAGAAGAGATACGTGAAGTATCCATAGATGTGTTCCCTAATTACACAAGTATAAGAAGATACATTGTTTCACTGTTATCAATTTGCTACATTTAGATGGCTCTGAATTGATTTATTGGAGCATGTACAAATATAACCTTGAAGGCGTCCACATTATTTGTTCCTGACAGTGTGGGTACAAAAGCTGCTACTCAGATAAGACATGATAGGCAACAGGAATCTGACAGGCCAGTAATTTACTGCTTTTTCTGCACATTTGAATTTGTAGGCCTCCATAGCCATTAAGCAAAATTAGTTTCACAATGTCAGCCAAGAGGCCGCATGGGCAACAGTTTTATGTCTTTAAAAAAACTAGCATCCTCAATCTGTTTGAATCTACAAAGTTCCTGTAAAACAAGTTCACTAACAATACTACAGTGATCATTAAACTCTAGTTTAAAACTCTAGTCAGGGTCTTGAACAAGAAGACAAGTATCTCTAAAGGACAAACAAAAGTGATTAATTCAAATGGAGAGGAAAAGGTAAGAATGTGAAAAGTCATTTAATTAAAAATGGCACCCCTAATTACAGATTTTGCTAGGGGCTTCAGATGCTTAATTATAAACAGAACACCATAAGAGAATTTTCTAACCACAGAAATTTACTGAGAATATAAAATCAGAGCTTGTTACCTTTATAATTTAATAATTAAATGTTCAATAATGTATGAGAATTACTTTGAAAGACATCAATAAAATATAAAATATATATCATACTAAAATTGAGTTATTCAGTATATTACCAAGGTGACGACAGAATCTTTTTAAAAATCCACAAGATCCTAGCACTCTGGGAGGTGGAGTTGGGTAGATTACCTGAATTCAGGAGTTAAGAGACCAGCCTGAGCTGAAGCAAGACCCTATCTCTAAAAATATCCAGGCCTTGTGGTGGGAGCCTATAATCCCAGCTACTCCGGAGGCTGAGGCAAAAGGATCACTTGTGCCCAAGAGTTTGAGGTTACTGTGAGCTATGTTGTGCCTAAGAGTTTGAGGTTACTGTGAGCTATGACGACATAGCACTCACCTGAGGGTGATAAAGTGAGACTCTGTCTCAAAAAAATAAATAAATAAATAATCCACAAGAGAGCCAGTGTGTAGCTGAAAGAAGGGTGAATATATAGCTTCAAAAACAAAAATTCTGAACTTAAAAACAGTGACCTAATAATCTTTTTAGGCTACTAACTTTCTGGTTAAAAAAAAAAAAAAACAAGAAAACATTGGGTGGCGCCTGTGGCTCAGTGAGTATGCCAAGGGTGGTGGGTTCAGGCCCGGCCTGGCCAAACTGCAGCAAAAAAATAGCCGGGCGTCATGGCAGGTGCCTGTAATCCCAGCTACTCGGGAGACTGAGGCAAGAGAATCGCCTAAGCCCAAGGATTTGGAGGTTGCTATGAGCTGTGACACCAAGGCACTCTACTGAGGGTTAATACATGAAACTTTGTCTCAAAAAAAAAAAAAAAGAAAGAAAGAAAAACTGAGAGCCATAGATTCAGAAAGCTGTAAATTAAGGTATTAAAAATAATGATGAGGGTGGCCCCTGTAGCTCAGTCAGCAACATACACCAAGAGTGTCAGGTTCGAACCCAGCTCAGACCTGCTAAACAGCAATGACAACAGCAACCAAAAAAAAAAAAAAAAAAAAACTAGCCCGGCATTGTGGCGGGCACCTGTAGTCCCAGCTACTTGGGAGGCTGAGGCAAGAGAATTGCTTAAGCCCAAGAGTTTGAGGTTGCTGTGAGCTGTGACACCAGGGCACTCTATCCAGGGCGAACAGCTTGAGACTTAGTCTCAAAATAATAATGATGATGATGATAGGAAGGGAGCAACTTACCTAATTTTAACACTGTCCCATCAACTTACATCAGTCTTTAGTAAAACAGTGTTGTACTATATACTATTCTAATAAAGTTTCTAGAAGTTGACAAAAATCTCAAAAAAGAAGCATAATGAGTTTATTTAGGACAAATTAAGAAAGACCATTCTGGTTTTTTGTATATATTAAATTAGAGTAGAACAGAGGGGAAAAATAAAGACCATAATATATTTTTAATTTGTATATAAGTTTTTAAACTCTCACTAATCATTATTTAAAACACTTATATAAATTATTTTGGGTATTAGCACTAACATACAAATATAAACAGAAAATGTACACAAAGCAAAGGTAAATAACAGTAACACAACTACCATTTATTGAATAACTATATACTATGCCAGACAGAATGCATGATGCTTTACATAAATTCACAACCACCTCACTGGGCAGATAATACCATCCCTATCTTACTGATGAAGAAGTGATATTAGAAATAATCTTGTAAAGGTCAGCTAGTAAGTAGGGCTGAGGACCATGGTGTCATAACTCACAGCAATCTCAAACTCTTGGGCTCGGGTGATTCTCTCACTTCAGCCTCCCAAGTAGCTGGGACTACAAGAGCCTGCTACAACACCTGGCTAGCTTTAGAGACAGGGTCTCCCTCTTGCTCAGGCTGGTCTCAAACTCCTGAGTTTAGGCAATCCACCTGCCTCAGCCTCCCAGAGTGCTAGGATCACAGGTGTGAGCCACCGCGCCAGCCCATTGTATTTGTATGTTTATAGCAGCACAATTCACAATTGCAAAGATGTGGAAACAACCCAAGTACCCACCAATACATGAATAGATTAATAAAATGTGGTATTGCATACTACTCAGCCATAAAGAAAAAAATGGCAAGCTAGTATCTTTTAGGACAACCTAGAAGAAATGAGAAACTATTAAGTGAAACATCACAAGAATGAGAAATAAACACAAGTATTCAATGCCAAACTGGAACTAATCAATCACCACTCAAGTGCACACATGGAAGTAAATCTCAATAAAAATCAAGCTGGGAGGAAGGGGTACAGGGATGGGTCAATCCACATCCACTGGGTACAGTGCACACCATCTGGGTAAAGGATGCACTTGCATGTAAACTTTGACTCAACCAGCACAAAAACAAAGTATGTAAACAGAACATTTGTACCTCCTAACATTCTTACATTTTAAAAAAGGGGTTAAAAAATTAATAAAAGAAAGTTAAGCATCTTGAATCTCTCTCTTCCAAATAAATGAGCATGAATAAATTACAAAAAATGGCAAGCTAGTATCTTTTACACACCTATCAAAACACACAACAAATGCATCACAAACAAGTTAATGACTTGGCTAACTAAAGGTGAAAAGTGAAATATGGAGAAGAAAGGGAAAACAAGGGAAGAGAAATTGGCATTTCTCTAAGCCTTCTCACATAAATATTAACTGCTCTCACATTTCTAGGAAGTAGGTTTATAAAAAAAAAAAAAAAAAGGTACCTGCCCGCTTTATTAAAAACAAAAAGTCCTTCAGAAATATACCTACCCTGTGAGAAATCTCCCCTCCCCAAAGAAATACCACCTCTCCCCTAAGAGAAGGTCTTATATCCAAAATAACATACTCCCTTGTCCTGAATAGCCTCTTTCTGGAAATATTTTCATACTCTCTACATCCCATAGCATACCTTGAAGAACAACCTTTCTTTTTCTACTAGTTTTCTAAATTGAATATTTTATCATTTAATCAGCACAATGAAAAATTTTAAGAGTTTTAAAATTATGTCAGGGTTAGAGAAACCCTGACATAATAAGGATACCTTATGGAACAAATATAATTCTCATTTTAAAAGCAATGGCATCACTCACAAAGATGGAGCCATCTGAAAAGAATTTTTTAAAAGGCTTTTTTACATGAGTGTTTTCTGTTTTTTTTTATTTTAAATAAACCATACTTTTTAACCTTATAATTGCAAATGATGTATCCAAATTATGTGTACCCTCAATAGTGTGGAAAAAAAAAAAAGAAGCCATACCTTTAATAAAAACTGCACTACCAGTTTTGTGTCACTTAAAACAGGGATACATTCTGAGAAATGCATTGTTAGACAATTTCATCCCTGTGTGACCATAATAGAAACCTATAAGGCAGAAGTGTCCAACCTGAAGCTGCTAATTTTTTTTTTTTTTTTTTTTTTTTTTTTTGTTTTGGTTGGGTTTAAACTCGTTTCTATAGAGCTTTTTAACTTGCCTCAGTTTACATGAGTGTTTAAATGACTTCCTGGGAGAAATCTTGCCCAGGAACGTGGGAAGGAGAGAACAAGACAACCTAGAACAATTCTAGTTCAAAGAGGTGATT